>VYZQ01061833.1:72567-107036 GCA_013400655.1 Mystacornis crossleyi | reverse complement strand
TTATAATAGACCAAATCAGCTATTATTAAAGAACTTGCGAATGGTAGTGGATTTTTGGGGTGCTGGACACCTCAATAATGTGACTGCCTGCTGCCAGAGGCCTAGGCAACAGACAGGAGCTGATTTAAACCCACATCATCCATTCATAACAAGGTGGATGTGTGCCCGATGTTTTCCATAGGCTCAAGTTCAGGATTTCCTCATGAGAAATGCTCCTGCTTTTCCTCCATGTCCCCTGAGTTGCACATCTGCCTGATGTAAAAAGTCTCCGCCTTGTCCCTGAAGGAATTTCTGCACTTGATGTTTGTTACTGTCTTGTCTACCTCTCAGCAGGAAAATTTCCCTCTCTTTGGATTAAAACCGGGGTTTGTTTGATAGAAAAGATTTGTTTCTGTCTCTTGACTGAAACGTTTCTGACTTTGACTCCCTCACTGTTTATGGACATCTGGCAAATCTCATTTAGTTATGTAGTGTGACAGATACAAGGGGTTTAGAAAACATGAGTCAGGAGTCACATTTAGGTTTTTTTATGTTTTAATAAAAAGTCTTAGTTATAGTGTATTTGGTTTCTGATCCTGTAGAAGAACTAGAATTTTGTTTTTCAATTTTCTGGGAAATGCAATTAAAAAGACAACGAAAATTTTCATCTGATGATACATTTCTACAGTCCAATAGTTTGTATTTGAGAGTTTTATTTCCCCTCCTCCCCTGTGAGCGAGCAGTTTAGGAGACCTTTATCCTGTTTGAGTTCAGCTCAGGACCTCATTTAGGGAGGCCTTTCCTAATCCCGTTCCTTGGGAATTTTGGGTTGTGTTTGGTTTTTTCCCACCCCTGCCTTTTCTTTTTTTTTTTTCCCCCCAGTGATATATTCCAGAGTTCCTATTTTATGCTTTTCTAGGAATATGGGACTCATATTCCATTGTAATGTAGAACTAGAGAATTTATGGTACAGTTAACAAGGCAAATTTGGGGCAGTTATGTGAAACCTTAGCCTTCAGTCCTGCTATGGTCATCAATGCTATCTTTATTCCTCAGTGAACCTCAGGGGAATATTTTTTGATTGAATGTACATACATCCTTTTGCTTAAAACAAGGGAGCATTCATTACTTTGTCCAACTGTGTTCTTGGAATTTAGACTACATGTCGTGAGAGATGAATACATTTTGTTCCATTTTATATTTTCTATTGGGATAAGTAGTAGCATTAGTATTTTGAATAAAAATTGTGGAAGAAAAATGTCTTCTGGAACAGGCTCTGGAAAGTTGAATGTAAGGTTCTAACCAAAACTATACTATGACTATACAAATTTTTATATTATTTCAAATACTAAGCTTGTCGTATCTTTCAGGGTTTTTTTTTAATGTGGTACACAGCCAGATCCGGATTTCCTTCTTCATATTTCTTCCCCTGTGATATGGACAATTTATTGTATAGCTGAATTGTTGAGATGAGAGCCTCTGTCTACCTATTTCATATTCATTCGTATTCAATTCATGTCATGTTTTGTAAACTGGCATACATCTACTCTATGTAGATCAGATCCTCCCCTACCATGGCCATTTAGTGGCATTCATCTGATTTTAGTGACATTTAGAATTTCAGTGTCCGAATTCAAGCTAGTCACCCTCAACTCCTTTTAAGATCAAGGTAGAGAAATTAGGACAGAAGACTGTCTGAGAACGGGGTGTGTTGTTCCCTGGAGATTCTTCATTCTCTTCATGGAGTATTGGTGGATGTCAGGGTAACTGAGATTTAGTTCTCTTACCTTCCAGATTCTGGCTTCCTTAAGTGAATCATACTTTATATTCTAAGCCTGCCTTTATTTTAAGCCTGGGCTAGAAGATGATGAAATAATTCTGAAGTTAAAGATGTCTTTGGGTAGGTGGTCACCACAGCAGCAGTTTATTCTGCCAGTCAGCGTTGTGTTTATCTAAGTTATTACTAGTTTAAATCCATGTTCCTACATAATATGGACACTGGAAAAAGTGTGCTTGACTAGTTTAGTTAGAAAGTTACAGAGTTCTGAGTCTCATAAACCAAATGATGATACTCTATCATGATCACTGAAGAAGTTTCTCAGGCACCTTGAATGAGGGAGTAGGATGAAAGAAAGATCTTACAAAAGAAATGGAAGTGCTCAATTATTATCTCAGACAGAAATGAATAAAACCACAGTAAGGCAACACATGACTTAAAAGTGTAAAAATGTGTCTGCAAATAATGCTTATTTAAGGCTGTGGAAAGATCTGGCAGAGCTGACACAGGCATGTGTGTTACCAAAGCAATGTATCAGTGCAGGGCCTTCCTTTGCAAATTGAGCACAGTACATGCTTCAGCTAGCACGTGTCCTTGGGGAGGGGAGAAACAAAGTGCCAGCAAATTTGGAGCTTTGGAAGAGTGTGTCTTTAAATAATTCCCACTGCAGTCAGCTCCAGACTTCTGGGAGGCAAGTTCAGCCGGACCACAAGGCCCAGTTAGGAAGATCCAAGAGGGATTAATCTGTCTAAACGTAGACCTCTCATGCATATTGGGTACCTACCACAGAAACCAAGACTCCCTTTACAAGAAATAAATAAATTGAGGTTAAGCCTTGTGTAGTGCAGTTCATCTGCTCCCAATGTGAGTACAGAAAACAGGTCAAGTGAATTGCACCCTAAATCCAGCCATTTCTCTCCATTGAGGGAGTATCCGACAAAGGAGCCCCCGAGTAACTGGTTACGTGTAGATGTCAGTAATCAAGAGAAGTCTAACATCAGGTGAGATGAATTTCATTCTCTGTCACTTCGAGGCCTACAGGTAAATCCACAAAAAGATGACATGTCAAATTGGTGACACAAAGAAAGGTTGAGTAATCCAGAATCCAGACTGATAGGGTACAGCAGCCTTGTGGTTGCTGAGGAAAGAAAACTCATGGAAGACTGTGAAACTGTCTTTGACTTACGTTTAATTCCTGGCTGCATTCATCTGGTGTATTTTCTATGAGACCTGAGCAGATTGTTCTTCTCTGAGTTGCTCTTCTATTCTAACAATACGTGAACACGTTGTAGCATATAAATTGGTTTTCAGGAAAATAATTCCATGCATTAGAAAAGGACTGGATAAATAACTTAAATATGAGAAGCCAGGAGATGATTAGACTGTGCATATGAAGAGGGTTTCTGTGCCACAGCAGGATCATGAGATCTTCAGAGCTGCTCTGACATTCCCAGACTTTGTCCTGATTCTCCCACATACAGGACAGGGAGACAAAGGGTAAGGTGGTGACAGGGCAGTAGCTTGTGTTGAGAGATCCCAAGGACATAAATTTGCCAGGAGATTCGGGAAACCTAGAACACACACAGGTGTCTGAAAGCCTCTGCAGCAGATTTCCTTATAAAATTGTCTTTTCTTCTTGTTATCTCTAGAGTCATTATGAATTATCATGTAATTTATTTATTCCTTCTGTTGATATACTGGTTTCCACACAAATTCATATATAGAATGTTTTGTATTTTGTATTTTGACCAAAATTCTTTCCAAAATTCCACAGCTAAATACTTTTCTGGCTTGATACTAATCTGTGCTTGAGTACAGTAGAAGGACCCTGAGAAACAATAGTGTCATTGAGAAAGAAAATGTGAACTTGCTGCCTACTTACTACTCAGGAATTCTGTATTACTTGTGTGAACTGTGTTTAGTGATTTCTTTTTCTGTATCTCTGAGTATTCTTTTTCTTTATTTCCTTCTTGCCACAAAAATACATGAGTGTACTTATCCCAAAAATGTGTTGGCATATGGATATATTTCTTGGCCAGCCTTTGATGACAGGCTGGGAAGTTTTCTGTTGAGGGTGATCCTGTGCATGAATCCAGTCTAAAACGTAGCTGAAGTACTGTTTTTCTGTACTTTCAGCATAAATCCTAAATATTGTAATTAAAAATTGAACACAGTTTCAGGTGTGGTAGCCTGACCCAGTAGCTCAGATGTGTGGTGTGGTGGGTTGACCCTGGCTCGATGGCAGATACCCATCAAAGCCACTCTGTCATGCCCTCCTCAGCTGGATAGGGGGGAGAGAATATAGAGAAAGGCTTGTGGGTTGAGATCAGGGCCGGGACAGATCATTCACCAGTTACTATCCTAGTCCCAACAGACTCAGGGAAATTAGTATAATTTATTACCAGTCAAATCAGGGTGGGGTAATGAGAAATAAAATCTTGAAAACACCTTCCCCTGGTATCTCCCTCTTTCCTAGGCTTAACTTCACTCCCAAATTCTCTACCTTCTCCCCACCAGCAGTGCAGGGAAGCAGTGAATGGGGGACTATGGTCAGTCTATCATGTCACTGCTGTTCCTTCCTCCTCAGGGGAGGACTCCTTGCAGTCTGCACCTGCTTCTGCCTGGGGTGCCTCCCACAGGAGACAGTCCTCCATGAATTTCTCCGATATGACTCCTTCCCACAGGTGTAGTCATGCAGGGACAGACTGCTCCAGTGTGGGTCCCTGCAGGGTCACAGGTCCTGCCAGCAAGCCTGCTACAGCACAGGCTCCTATCTCCACAGATCCTGCCATGATCCTATGTCCCAAAGGCTCACAGCCTCCTTCGGGCATCCGCCTGCTCTGGTGTGGAGCTCTCCTCAGGATGCAGGTGGGTCTCTGGTCCCCTGTAGACCTCCATGGGCTGCAGGGACACAGCTGCCTCACCATGGGCTGCACCAGGGACTGCAGGGGAATCTCTGCTCTTGTACCTGAAGCACCTCGTGCCCCTCCTTCTTCTCCTTGGTGTCTGCAGGGCTGTTCCTCTCACATATTTTCACTCCTCCCTCTGTCTGCAGTTGCTATTATGCAGTAATTTCTTTCCCCCTTTTAAATCTGTTATCCCCAAGGTGCCCATCACCTTTGCTGATGGGCTCGACCTTGGCGAGTGGTGGGTCCATCTTGGAGCCAGCTGGCATTAGCTCTCTTGGACGTGGGGGAAGTTTCTAGAAGTTTCTTTCTCACAGAAGCCACCCCTTTAGCCCCCTGTCTGCTGAACTGTGGCCTGCAAGCCCAGTGCGTGTGGATAAGGCAGTGCAATCACAGTTTGGATCATTGGCATGGCTCACATGCTCAGATTTGCTGCCTGAAAGGTCCTTTGATGGTTCAGGGCAGTAGTACGAAGACACAGCACTACTCATTTTTCAAGACATAGTAAAACTCTGTAGTAAATAGAAAGTCATTCAGGGTGCTAATTTGTAAACTGGTATAGTGCTGATTCTGTGTAGCCTCAACAACAGCTCCTTTATTTTTGACTGCGTGGGAAAAATGAAGGAACTTCTCAATCGCGGCGCACTAAGGAACAGACAATGCCTGCTGTTTTCCCAATAACGAATTGAAAGACAACTGTCTTTTTGTACTTTTGTACAGTACGTTCCTCATGGTGTGTCATGCAGCAGGAGAGAACCACCATTGCTGGTGACACAGTGATGCCAGGATGTGGGATCTGTCTGTGGTTTTTCTGTTTGTCTGGGTGGCCCCCCTCAGCCAGCGAAGGCACTCCTAAAATGCTAATGCATTACCGAGGACCAGAGACTAGTGCTACATCTATGCCAGGACTGCTGCAGTGTGCTCCCAGTTTTGTAAAATTACGTAGTTGTGATGGAGGGAAGTAATCATAGTAAAAGCTACAGGTGTGCCACTCTTCTACTCATAGTTCTCTTTCCCCTGAACACCAGGTAATTTCTATGTCATCCTCTACCTGCTATTCCTTTTTTCCACACTCCAGCTTCTCTGAAAACAGCAGATTTCTCCTTCCTCATGTACTAGATTAGAAGCCCATTTTCTTGCCTTACCTTATCTTGCCTGCCTCACCTTTTCCTGTCCTTACTATTTCTGTCTCCTATAGGGTCTCAAATAGCAGTAGGAACCTTCCTATCTTCCCAACCTAGTATCTGTATTGAGCCAACTTTGATTAAAATGTCTGCTTGGACACATATTTTGCGTAAAGAACCATAAGGTCAGGGGTTTGATTGGTTAGCTGAATCCAATCTGTATGTTTTGATTTAATTTCGGTGATGCTGATAAATGAGTGTTCACTTTAATTGCTTTCAGGTAGTATGTGGGTAATGTGGGTAACCAATGTCTTTGGTACAAGATACTGTCTAACACAGTTCAAAGACAGACCCTTCACACACCAGAAACATGTATTTGGGTGCTGAGTAGGATGGGGAGGAGTGCTGTTCAGATGATTTTTTGAGCCAGTGCTTCCACTTAGGACTCCTGAGCTTCTTCAACTTTTTTTTTCAACAACTATTCATGCTTTCTGTCTTTTTCACATGTTGTGTCAAGAGGCGCAGACAAAAGCTAATTCCAGGTAAATTGAATCCAAAGTGAGGTGAGTTGAGACCCACTTCAGAATACATGGTATTGCCAATTCGCTTTATGCCTCCATAAATGAAGTAGAATTATATTTCAGTTTGTCTGTCAAATAGTAAGTTTTTGATGTAAAGATCTGAGAACCTAAATACTAAAGCTAAAAATGCTGATGACAGTGTCCACAGTGTGGATGAACTCTATTTAGCTATATGATGGCAATAATTTGCTGTATAGATCAAAAACTTCTTGTGGCAGAATGGTGAGGTCGAACATCCATATTGAATAGCACAGACACAACCATGGCTTTTTTCATTATACATGCTTATGAAAGTGGCTTAACGGCAGAGCTGGGGGAGGTGGAGGGGGAAGGTAGTGAAAACTTTCAGTGAAGCAGGGGGAGGTGCCAGTTTTTATTTAGTATGATGGACCTGAACTAATAGCTGTTGCTTCAGACTCACAGAACCACTTATCACTACTTTATTTTTGTTTATTAATTTTAGTGCTCTATGAGTTGCATTGAGGGCAAGAACTGCTGCATACTAGGAGCTTTTCAAGGATATTTTTGTCAGCGTACTGAACAGAACCACTTACGTGCATGTCTGGTGTGTGTATCGATCTCATAGACTGTCTCCTTCCAGGTGGGTAATAAATGCTCAGCTGTGACAGTTTTGGAAGTCTAATAGCCAGACCAGCTCTACAATAACCTCTGATGTAATGATGGGGAAAGGATTCGAGAGCAAATAAGGACCATTCACTCTTTAAAACAATTAAATAATTTATTTTGCATGCAAGAAGTCTATTAGGAAGGAAACCCTTCCTCTCTTGCCACTCAGATGTTTTCAGTGCAAGCCAAAGTTTGGCAGTTGGCAGGTGGAATCTCCATCCCAAATTTATACTACGACATTTATTAATTTTTGTTAATGATGCACCTCTTTCCTCTGCACTTCCAGTTAGTTTTCCACTGCTACTGCTTTAATGGAAATAATCTTGCTGTGAATGAACTAAAACAGAAGAGGTTTCCTCTTCTATTTATCATGTTTACAGAGTTTTGATTAAAAGAATAAATACGTTTCTCCAGCCACCTCAGCTAAAACAAGACCATCAATTTCTCAAAGCTCATAAAAGACTTGGAGAAATAAATCTGAGGCATTCACTCTCCTGACAAGCTGCCAGAGCCTGCAGAACTTGCTTTCACACTGGCATCTTTTCTGCCCTTGATGTCATGTGCAAAACACGAGGATTTGTGCTGTGCTAATCCCTCTAATGAGGGCTTCTCCCAACCTGTATATAAACCCTGCTCAAAGCTGTGGCTGCTGGGCAGGCACCACAGAGTCAAAGCACCCGTCTTTTGAACTGCATTCAAGGCAATTAGAGGCCGGGATTAAACAAACATCCAACACCAGCATCCTCAGCAGCAAGAGTTATTATCCTGGTTGGCCGGGGCATGGAGCTGTGGTGAGGCCAGGTTGTCCCACAGTAGAGATCTCCCTGCTCTTCTCACTCAGGTTCAGCAGGGAGGCAGAGCCTGCACCCAGCTGTAATGGGAGCCCTGAGGTGGCTCTTCTGGGCTGGGCTGGGCTACCTGAGCTGCTGCTGTCCCCCACAGGCACAGGCACAGTTTCCCCGTGTCTGCATGACGGTGGAAGCCCTTCGCCTGAAACGGTGCTGCCCAGCCTTGGGGACAGAGCCAGGCAACATCTGTGGGTCCCTGCAGGGCAGGGGACGGTGTGAGTGGGTGCAGGTAGACACTCAGCCCTGGAGTGGCCCCTACACTCTCCGAAATGTGGATGACCGGGAACGGTGGCCCCTCAAGTTCTTCAACCACAGCTGTCGGTGCACAGGTGAGATGGGTGCTGGGAGGAGGGGATGGGGATGGAGGGGTCTGCTAACCTTGCTCCAAAGGCCAGAGACATTCCTGGTGGTATAAGGCACAAAGAAAGCTTCAAATATTATAATTTTCCTAGAAATTCTTCCATATTGACAATACTATTAGTACTTTTTCAGAGCAGCAGGGTTGAAGAAGTGTTTTCTCTCATGAACTTTTGTGTTTTCCTCTTTGCCTGTGGAGTTGTCCCTGTAGCCAGTGATGCCCTTTCTCCACAGGGTTTTGGACCTTTCAGTGCTGTTTTCAAACCTCTTATCACTGCTAATCACGGTGCAGTGAACCTGGATCTGTGTACATTGTTTGAAGATTTGTTCCTCATGGACTAGTACTTTGCAGCATGACATAGCCCTGTGCACTGAAAGTCTCCCAATGTCAGGCCGGGGTGTTTCCCAGGTTTGTTAACTAAATCTACATCTTACACTGATCCAAAATGTGTCTGTACAGCCACCAAAGAGGCCATCCCACCGTCTTCCTCCTCATCTCCAGCTTCTCCTTCTCTCTGTGACTTTACATGGGCTGCTGAGTTTGCACGCTGGAGGTGAAACAGATCTGGGCCGAGATGTGCTTG
This sequence comes from Mystacornis crossleyi, assembly GCA_013400655.1. Taxonomy (NCBI): domain Eukaryota; kingdom Metazoa; phylum Chordata; class Aves; order Passeriformes; family Timaliidae; genus Mystacornis; species Mystacornis crossleyi. The sequence goes on along the minus strand of VYZQ01061833.1, from coordinate 98,253 downwards.
AAGGTTAACCTGGCCAAAGGGAAAAGGTTCTAATAAGACCTCTTCACTAATGCTGGCAGGAGGCAGTGAGCAGGAAGGTGAGATCAGGGCAGGCTAAGGTGTTCTCAGCAACAGCCCTGGCTGAAGAGGGGTTAAAATGAGCAGGAACTGCAGCCTCAGCCCAGACTATTGCGCAGGGCTGGCAGGAGATGGCACCACTAGTCGGGCAAAAGGCACATCCCAGCCACTGAAGCCTCTTGCTCGGCACATTTCAAATGAAACTTGGGATTTCTTGTTGAAAATGTCAAGTTGTTTGAATTTTTTAACATGGGAAGAATAAACCGCTTTCCTTCAGTCTGATACTTAGAACAAGCTGGACTGTTTTGTCTAAAATATACCTTGGCTCTCACTACCAAAAAAGCCTGGATCAATCTGAGAAGGCAGCACTGCAGAGAATTTCAGCTAAAGAGGTTAAATTTTCCAGTGCAGTTATCAGCTGGAAACAGAGAGGTAGTGGCATAAATGGATACATGGTGTTACTGAAACTCCTCAAAATAATAACAGTAGACTTTAGAGCATACATCAGTTTTTATCTCTTCCTTTGACTGGATTTCAAATGCTTGTGTGAAAGGACTTTTCCAGGTGGTTTGCAAAAAAAAAAAAAAAAAAAAATTTGGATGCACATTTTTTAATCTCAGAAGTTCTCATATACCTCCAAAACTTAAGTCAGGTATCACATACAGACACAGATCCTGGGTCAGGACACTGAAGCACATGGGCATACACCAATATTATGCAGTTAATTAGAGCATCAAAACCTGGGAATAAATTGAAGAGCAGTGGAGACAGACATGGTCTGCATAGGCAGACATTAATTTGCTTGTCCAAAGTAGAGAGAAGCACTGATATTTGATATTTGCAGGACTGGATCCCAAGTTACATGAGCAGAATGTAGTGTCCTTTTCTTCAGCTTTACTTCTGAGCTGGCTGCTCCCCTTGTCTCTTTAAATCCCTTGGATTCCTCTTTCTCCTTGCAGTTTTTTAAATCTAAATATACCAGTGATAAAACAGTAAGTGAAAGACATCCCTAAGCATGATTTTCAGAAAGTTTTCCTAGGCTGTACTCTGCTTGATCCTGTATGCAAAACCATTTCTGGGAGAACGCCAAGAAGTTCACAGCTGCATGGGATTTGAATTAGATCTATGCTTTTACGATGCTGGCGATCGTGGCTCTGTGTCTATTTGGGGTTTTTTGTGTTTTTTTTTCCGCTCGGTTTAATACACCGGTTGGTTGTCTGCATACCAGCTTTAAGTGGCGTGACGTGTGGTATTTATTAGGCATCCAGAGCTATGCTAACTGTGTAACATAACGGTGGGTAACATATGGTAACATAAATTAAATATGCTCATTCAAAGGGACGTGGAACAGCGCACATCTCTGCTATTGAGGTGTCCTGTTTTCCAAGTGAATGTTATATGCAAACTGCCTGTTTGGAATGGTTCCTGTATTGTGCAAACTCCAACCGCACCAAGGCTCTTTCTAGCACTTTAACGAGATAAACAGTCGTGTTCCATCTTGGCACTGTTTAATTTATAGTTTAGAAATGGTGTGAATGATAAGCTATGGGAACTCCAACTACCATGTAGCTGATAATATGGTTAGACAGTGCCAACTGAACATGTGACATAGCTGATGGCTATATGGTGGGAAACTGGAGGAACTGTGAGGAACAGGGGCCAAGATTTTCCAGTTCTGGAGTTTTCACAATAAATGTAGCTTTTTGCTAAAAACTTAGTATCTAAGGAGAAGAGAAACTCTGAAAATTTTTCCATTTGTTGAAGCCGTTCACTGAAGAAAAATACCTTAAAACCATATTTATCCAAGTCTGGGTCCTGAATATTTATTCAAACCACCAAACAAACCAAAAAGAAAAAAGAAAACCCCAAGCACAAATATGAATGAATGGCTATAATGGGATCAGATTAATTTTTTTCCATTTCTAGACTTCAGCAGATAATATGCATTAATTTTTCTTTAACTAAGGACAAATAGAATAAGATTAGAACAAAAGAAAGATCCAGCTTTGCTTCCCATTTTTTGTGCCAAGGGCCATGGTCAATCAGAAACTGCAAGTCTCTTGTCAGGATGCTGCACGTTTCACTCAATATGTTGGTTGCAGCAAAAATACCATCTCTGTAAAAAATACAGGGTTATGGCATGAATGTAGTTGGAAGGTAGCAAAGAGGTTTTAGTTCTTGTCTAATTTCAGTTTTGAATCTATTGAATGTGTTCTGCAGTTGGTTTGGGTGCACCTGATATTATTCAATTTATATAAATTCTTAAACTGAAATGACCTGATGACAGATCCTAACAGTGTGAAGGGGAATGTGCCAGTTTGTGTTTCAATAAGGTGTATGTGTTGAATTAGACCAAGGGATGGATACATGAGTCCAACCTTGAATTTTGAGACTTGTAGCTGTTTACACAATAAAGCAGTACTTCAGTGACAGTTAAATTTAGTTCAGAAGAAAACTGTTTTAGAAGACTTGTAAACTAAATGCTATTTTGAGTTCTAAATGATAACGTTGTACTGCTGGGATACAGATCTGGTATAGCATTTTAAAAACTCAGTACAGAAGACTATTGTGAAAAACCACTGCAGTCATGTGGTTGCTAGTACAGATTGTGACAGTGATTAAACAATGACGTAGTTTGAGTTTACTGAGGAGTGAACATAATAATAATTTTTTTTTCCTGCTTCCACTTTCTAAGGTTTACATATGGGCATGTGATGAACTTTACTCTATTTTTTAATATAAGTTTTTTGGTTGCCCAGGCAACCTCTGGGCTTGAGAAGCAGCTACAGTGGTGGGTGATGATGGGTGTTAGCATACACCAGTGACGTGTATGGAGAACATACCGAGTGTCAGGTCATAAGAAGTGTATTTTTCTCCGTGCCATGCCCGTGGACTGACCCACTGGAGAAGTAGCATGGTCGTAGTGCCTACAGAAACAGCCAGGTTCACCCAGCTTGGCTGGGAAAGAACACCTTGAGTGTTGCTGAGATTAGGTACAGAAGAAGACAGCTCCCAAGGAATGTGATCCCATCTCCAGACAAAAGGGTCAGTGGAGAAGGCACAGATGATTTTTTTGACCAGCGGCTGTACAGTGGACATTCCTGGAAATGGTGGAACAAGCCAGGATCATCCAACAGTGATATGATCTCCTTGCTGTGTACCAGAATGACCTCCCACACTGTATTCTCTGGAAACCACAAGAGAAGATAATAATCTTTGTTGTCCCTGGCATAGCCTCAGGAAGGTAGTACACTGAGCTCTTATGTGCTAGTCACTGAAGGTGAAGAAATGCTAAGGCATGAATCCTTGCATGTTGCTATAGTTCCTGTGTGCAAAAGGATCTTGAAAGGGTCTAACTGTCTTACTGAAAATATCTACTCTGTGCTATATCCTGCTAGCATGAGATTACTTTTCCTGCTCTCCTAGAGCTGTACCACTGAAGTCCACCATCACCAGCAGAGCAGACAAGGGAGTTAAGTTGTAAGAGACCAGCATTTCATAATGCTGTCGTGTGGGAAGTGCACACGGCAGTAAATGAACTTTCCGGAAACAGTAATGCATAATTTCCAGATCAGAGGCCTGGTAGAGTGCTTTAGAAACAAATGCCCAAAGAGTGGTTTGGGTGGGTCATGAAAAAGCTGAGTCTCATTACTGCAGTAATTTCTGTTTGCAGTGTGGGAAATCCCACAGACTGCTGCATAAAGGCAGTCCTGTGATGCACAGAGCCTGTTGAAAGAAAATGACAAAAAGCAAGTTTTGGTATAACGAAGTGCTGTTGGTTTGTGTGTTTCTGACAATAGAACATTGCCAAATAGACCTGAGGATGTGACAAAAATGTTCAACACAATCAGCAGAAATATTGCAGTGTGAAATACCACTTTGCCTGGAAATTGTCTCCTGTTTGCAAGTCTCCACTGCAGTCCTCCTCACTTAGTAAAAGCTCATTCCTCATTGCAAAGTGACTGGGGAAGTGACGGAAAGAATGGAGCCCTTGGATTCCTTAATAGATAGGGTGGTTATGGGAAAAATCCTGCAGAGCATCAGTTGGATATAATTAGCACCTGCCCAAGGGAAACAGGTGAGAAGTCATTTTTCCACCTTGGCTCCAGATACACACAGTTGGAGAAAAGCTTTCTTCCCATGAAGATAACTCATCATTTCAGGCTTTTACAACTTTCTTCTCAGAGCCTGAGGAGGTACATTGAGTATACCTAAAATACAGATATTGTCTGGTAAAATGATTTCAGGCATCAAGACCTGCATATATTCAAAGGGCCCTTCCTGAGAGAGGAGTAGGCACCATCAGAGCCTCAACAAGTGACTGAGTGTGTCTTGTGCTAGTATCAACCCAGACAGCACAAACCTGGGTCCTGCACTGACTTTGGTTCTGTTACTGCTGTACTTCAATGTGGTGCTTATCCAGCACTGTGAGTAGAAGGGTCCTTTAAATGACCGGAGGAATAACTGCCAGTCTCAAAAGAGGTTGTTAACAGATCTTTTCATGATTAATTCCTGCTTTTTCCTCCTTCTCTTAAGGATTGAATTGTACGTAAGTGTGAGGGGTCAAAAAATGCTTTCCAGAAGTTCGTGGTCCATGACTGAAACTTGAGCAGCATACATGGCCTAATTAGGCAATGTTGCAAGATATTCCTAATATTTGTCATCTGGCCGGTTCAGGCTGGAGTATGTGATGGGCCCTGATAGCTAGGCTGAGGCATGAAGAATGAACAAGACACAGATAGTGGACCACACCAAACGATAACAGTAATTTTGCTGTTCTGATGGGAACCTGAGGATACTGTGATCAAATAAACCTTCCATGTTCATACCCCCCCATATCCATATAATCCATACAATCTGCTTTGTTTCATATAACTATAACCTATTTGCTTTTTCTGGTGTAAGTCTTCACCCCCTTCAGCCAGTGCAGATCCCTGGCTTTGGATGTCTTCCCTCATAGCTGGAACGTGACAGCTGAACCCAGCTGCTTCTACTCGTATCATGACAAATGTAAGCCATGCATCTGGAAGTTGTCCTCATGGGATGCCATCATGATGTGCATGATCCAAAACCTTGCTGAAGTCTTCATGCCTGTGGTCCCTAACCTTAGCGCTGATCCTCAGCTTCATGATAACATGTAAACTTAGAGATCTCGGGGGCTCTGAAGGAACCGTAACCAACCTACAGCTGGTCCAAACTCTACAGTAAGAGTCTTCATATCATGGCAGGTCTCACGGGAGTCTATCACAGATGTTTACACTTCAGCAGCCCTTACCCTAAGAGCTAGACATAAGCTGCAGAGCCTTGTTGGTAACAGCCCTTGTAACCTAGTGGGTCTTTGAATTTGGTAGTAAGTCCTGTAACCCCAGCAGTCTGAAATCTTGCTTTAATGTTAGTTGTTGTTCTGGTCATAGGCTCAAGCCCACAGCTTAGGGACATGTGCCCAGCTGGTGACATTTCATAAGACACTTCCTCATCCCCATGTTAGTCCTGGATCTAGCGGCACCAATACGTGTGGTGAGCAGTGAGATTTTGTGGCATTTTGGAAAACAATTGGCATGGTTGTGGAGTGAGTGTGTGGGGAGTTGGAGGGGAGGTTAAGGAGGGGTTAAGGAATCAGTGCAGGTTTTTGAGAACTGCGTGGAGATCCCAGAGGAACCCTGGTTGCCACTCTGCTCCCCCCGGCCCCCGGCAGCATTGCCTGCTGTCCTACACTGCTGCAGCCTGCCCGCACACAGGCAGGGGGCAGGTGTGTACTGCAGGAATGGCCGGTTGTTCCCTGTCTCCCCCAGAAACGGGGAGCAAGCTGCAGCAGGGCATTTCTGCCAGCTGGCTGCCACAGCGTGCAAGAGGCGACACTGAAAGCAAGCTCCGCTTTCCTGGGCTCTTCCATCTCATCAGAGAGTCTGAGCTAATATCCTAGAGCGGACCTGATTACTTGCCTTAGGAGTGATGCCAGTGGGGAACGACAGTACTGCAGTGTTTCTCAGGCTGTTATTGCAGCACTATTGAATAATGCTTAAAGCGTGACCAGTAGCAACCCTGATGCTTGTCCTGGTTTGTGTTGGGCCCCAGATACACTGTTAAGAGGCACTAGTTTCTCCCAAGTTTTGTCCTTAAGAGGACTAAACCAAACTGTTTTGTTTAGGGATTTTTTCCTGTGCTTAAGGATCCACGTGAACTGACCCTGTTTTTGGTTTGATCCTGGAAGTAGAGGAGTACTTGAGAGCCAATCTAGCAAAGCACTTCAACACAGGCTTAACCTCAATTGCTCAGCTCTCTGTTCAGTGAGAGTTCTCACGTGCCTGAAGACTTTGCAGAGCTCTGAGCACCTCAGGGCGTCAAGCCCATTACCCAGCACTTCCCCAACTGGCTGAGTGTGATTCTTGGCCCTGCCACGGCTCTGGGAATCGGGCCAGCCATCCTTCTGGTTAGTCAATTGGCAAAGCTGTCAGTCTGCTCAGCTGCTGTCCTTTCCAGGAACTGGCATCTCTGGGGAGGAAGAGCACTAATTCTTAATTCTGCATTTCACTGTTAGTTTTCCCTGATTCATAATGTCATGACTGATTGTTCCCTCTTGATCCAGGAAACTTTAGTGGCTACAACTGTGGTGAATGCAAGTTTGGCTGGACCGGCCCTGAATGCAACAGGAGGAAGCCAGCAGTTATCAGGAAGGATGTCCACTCCCTGACAGCAGAGGAGAGGGAGCAGTTCTTTGATGCTCTAGACCGTGCCAAGACAACCATTCACCCGGATTATGTCATTGCAACTCAGCACTGGAGAAGTCTGCTTGGTCCAAGCGGAGCGGAACCGCAGATTGCCAACTGTAGTATTTATAACTACTTTGTTTGGCTTCATTACTACTCAGTCAGAGACACGCTATTGGGTTAGTGCTTTTCTTTTCCAATGGGCTCTGCAGGTAAAAAAAGGGTAAAAAACGTACCACTGCTGAACAAAGGTGTGTGCTTAACACAGCTGTGCTGCCTCATCAAGCAGTGAGTCCCAGTAGCAGGCACAGAGCTGTGGAGCGAAACAGTTGGTGGTGAGAAGCTGGTGGCCATCAGTAATCGAGGGAGATGTCCTTTGGACCTCCTGTGGTCTGGTCCCCCCACCCCATGGCATCTGGAGCACACCAGTTGCACTCCCTGCGCATCTTCAATCTGACAGGGAGCAATGCACAGTCTTCACCTGAATGAACTGAGGTGTGGTCAGGCAGCAGCTGACTTCAGAAAGATGTTCCCAGTCCACAGGATAAGGTAGATGCAGTGGCAGTGGGGAAGGGGCTTTGTACTGGGGAAGGCACAGACCATGCAGAGATATTTGGGACCAGAGTGCTACTGCTTTCTGTGGCCTTCAGCAAGTCACTAAGGATGGGATTTGCCTGACTAATCACAGTCACCTTTTAAAATCAACCTAGGTTAGAGGTTTCTCTAACCTAGAGAAACCAAATTTTTTCTCCCAAAACCAGATTACTAGTCCTCATTGTTTTTCTAGACAGAAGTACCTACACCAGCCCCATTTCACAAAGCCTGCTTCTTGTAAAAGGAGCACCAACCAGTATGGCTTTTCTACCTGGCAGTCCCATGTGCAAGCTGAACAGCCCATATCTATCTCCAGGGCGACTGCTGCTCTGCAGTGGGCTTCATTCAGTTTCATTCAGTTCATTCCAAACCCCTCTGACACGGTTGCATTTTGCAGGGCTAAAGGAAGCAGTCTCTGGCCTAGCAAGAGCAAAGGTCCATCAGGGGACAGGACAGTCATGTGGAAAGGGAAAGGGGCAACTTCTAGTGCTGCTGCAATGGTAAATAAATGCATATGTGGGTTGAAACTTTCTACAGTGAAAAATCCATATGTGGTTTGAAGCCTCTCACCTCTCACCCAGAAAAAGCACAACACAAGAAATAACAAGCACAATTTGAAGAAAGTTGGCAAAGGATTCCAGATTACTATTGGCATGGAAAATGCTGAGGTTCTCTTGATAGATACACGGTGTAAGTCTTGCAGCTGAGCAAGAGAATGAGATAATGCACATATTAGCAAGCAGATAGGGTTTTAGAAAGTAAAACTGATTTTTAAATTCAAAATCCACTAAAGTGGGAAGAAATCTTCACAATATCCAACTTTTTAGGGAATGTGAAGTTTTGAGAAGCACTGGAGCAAATATCCACAGAGGAGTTTGTTTCACCTGTCCCAAGTAAGTGGTGCAGCTTCTGATGTGTGCACTCTTTTCAAAGATGCAGAGCTGAAGGCTCTTGTTTAACTCCTCTCCAGGCAATTAGAGAAGGTACTGTCTTTCTCTCCAGCCTCGTTTGAAGCCTAAGTACTTATTTTATCTTCCCTTTGCAGGTCCTGGCCGCCCCTTCAAAGGTATTGATTTCTCCCACCAAGGACCTGCCTTCGTTACTTGGCATAGGTACCACTTGCTGTGGCTGGAGAGGGAACTGCAGGTTAGCTGAACAGCCTTTCCCTTTCCTTGCACAGCTTCTCCCTTTTGCTCTGTCACTTTGGGTGAGGAACTATCCTAGCTTACCTTTGGCTGGCTCGACAAAGTCCCAGGAGTATTTGTTTGCTGGTAATGTTTTTTTTTTGTTTTAAGTGAAATTAGTGCTTTCTGAGTGCTGAGGACTAAATGGTTTCTCACTGTGAACAGTGATGTGAAGGTAATCATGGAGATTTTTTCCCTTCATCTCCACAACAGAGGATAGAAGATGTGAAGTAACAGTATTTATTAATGAAATTGAAGCAGCACATTCATGTAAAACTTGGTAACCAATATTTTTGGCTGATGTTGAAGATACCATTCTGATGAAACCAGCTCTAAATATTACTCCTTTAAATATGACATATTATACATTTAATACATACATATATTTAGCAATATGCCTTTTAAACAAATATATGCTAACATGCCCAACAGTCAGTTGCAGAAGCATAGACTCATTTCCATTTGCATGACTTCTGTATTGGCAGTGTTGCTGTATTTCAGCCTTACAGATCTCTAATGAAAATGGTTGCTTATCAAAATAGCTGCAGGATCTTGCTTGTGTGAAATTGTATCTGGCAAGCAAGCACAATCAAATGCACTGTACTCCCCTATTAACACAAGTTCTAATTCCTCCCCAGGGCCAGTTTTCTGGAATGAAAGCCAACCACATGTACAATTTTACCCATTACCCACTTACATCACTCAAAGCCTCTTACTTGCTTAAGGCTCTATTCATCTCTGCTCCTGCTCTCCTGCCTGGTCTCTGAGTTGGCAGAAAGCCTAACATGGCCAAAAGAAGTGCAGTCCCACAGTAGGGAAACTAGTGACAAGGCCTTTGCTTAGACTGATTCAATGCCACAATCTTTTGGAAGGAGTTGGAGCGGCACCGTGAAATGCAGGTATTCGAAATGCAGAATGAAAAGCAGAATATTCAGTGAACTATCCAGTCAAACAGCTTGAAGGAGTCCCTTTCTTTCTCTTTTCTTTGGAAGTGATTCCCAGCTAATGCATTTCTGTCCGTTGCAGCGTCTGACGGGCAACGAGTCCTTTGCGCTGCCATACTGGAACTTCGCCACAGGTAGGAACGAGTGTGACATCTGCACCGACCAGCTCTTTGGAGCATCACGGCCGGAGGACCCGGACTTGATCAACCTGAGCTCCAGGTTCTCCCGGTGGCAAGTAGTTTGCAACAGGTATGAGAATATCCAGGGCAAGCGCGCATATGGACAAAACCTTTGTCATTCAGCACTGACAGCATGGACTGCTCTCTCAGTGTGAGTGAGTGGCAGGAAAGGAGGCAAGACATCTTCTTTAAAACTGGAAACTGCCATCAGTTTATGTATAGATGGGGCTATGCAAACTTCCTCTCTCGTATTATGGAAGTGTATTTTTTAAAGATGATTCTTCCAGTACAGGATTTTAGTTGACTTAGCCAGTTTATGGCTGCCAAAAGTCTGAAGAGTTTCCATATTGGCAAGTATCTTTCTAACAGAGAAATGCCTGTGTGTTAGTTCTCTATAGCACACACCCAACTGATCTCAGCAGCAGAAAAAGAAAACTGTTTTGGCATATAGGAAGCTGGGGATAGATTGAAAAGTCTGCTACCTTGTTTTGGATGAGACCTTAACCCTGATACATTTAATGCAGTTTGGGGATTGACTTTGAGGTATCTGAGACTTCACATGAAAAACAACACAGAGCCAGCCAGGAGCTTGCTGCCAGCTCCCTATGGGAATGTGCTGACTTGTGTGAGAGCAGGGCTTTGACAGGAGATTCAGATGCAGGATTGGGGTGCTGTGACATAAAATGCCGTTGGTTACAATATCCATACATCATTCTTCTCTCAGCTCAGGGGCAGTGTGCAGGTAGTCCGACAGAAGTACCAAAAGCTCAGGGATTTTCAAAGGAGTCTCTTTTTCTGAATACCTAAAGAGATATTTGAAATTCCAGCTTTAGGCACCAGTTGGCTTTAAGTCCTGCCCCTACTTTTTCTCAAAGATAAATAGGGCTTTGGTTTTTATCTTGCAAACTGAAGTGACTAACTTTTGCCTTGCCAAGGTTAAACAGAGAAGAGCTTTTGTTTACTTCAGAAGTTTCTGAAAATGCTGTTTCATTTCACACTGAATAGCACAGATTTTTTTTTGTTTCACAAGTGTTATGCTGTTTTTCTCCTCCTTCCCTCTTTCTCTCCTGAATGTAAAGGATTTGCTCCCCATTAGTTACTGGGCAACCTCTGCAACAGCAGGTTGTTCTCAAAGGCCCTGAAAAAAGAGAATTCAATGCATTGCTATTGCTTTTCTTCTAAAGGGGATGAGGGATGGAAAGTGAAAACCTATTTTCTGTCAGGCATTTTCTCAGCTCACACCACAGCTCACATTTCACGATTTTCCCCCCCCTTTTTGTTAAGAGTTAAAAAAAAATAGTCCTTACTCAGGAATGAAAGTTTGTCAGTTCAAAGCTGAAGTCTGTTTTACATTGCCTGACAAAAAACTCTTCTTCCAAAGCCCTTGGGAGGGGAGAAGGCATGATGGGAGTTGTGCCTACCTTTTCTAAACATCCTCTCTCTGTGGACAATGAACCTGGTAACCCTTGTTCTAAATGACTGATGGTCCAGAGAGGATGCAGGGCCACAGAAAGCCATGTCATGCTGACAGTCCTGCAATAAATTAGTCTCCCAGGCCAAGGGAGGTGAACTGAGCTGCCACAGGAGGTGTCCATCCCAAACCTCTGCTCTCTCACATGTATAGCTGAGGCCTCTTTATACTGCTTGAGAAAAAGCCAGCAAACAAGGCATCACCTTCTTCTGACTCGTGGCTCTCTCTGTTCCATGCTCAGTTTGGATGACTACAACCGCCTGGTCACGCTGTGTAATGGGACTGCTGAAGGGCCGCTGCGGCGGAGGCCGCCCCGGGGCTCCAGCGAGCAGCTGCCCACCGTGGAAGATGTCAGGAGGTGCCTTTCCCTGCAGGAGTTCGACAGGCCCCCCTTTTTCCGCAATTCCAGTTTCAGTTTCAGGTTTGTCCTTCGGTTCTTCTAGAGCTGGCTGGGTCACTGGTTTTCTTTATGAGCACATTTGTCAGCTAAATGTGGTTACTTGATGGTGCTTTTACCCATCCACAGGAATGCACTGGAGGGCTTTGATAAACCAGATGGAGCCCTTGACTCACCGATGTTGAGCCTTCATAATTTGGTTCACTCTTTCCTGAATGGGACCAGCGCTCTCCCTCATGCAGCTGCCAACGATCCCATCTTTGTGGTATGCCTTTTACCCCCAGCGTGATTGACCGTGGCTGTGGCTCAAAGGAACCGTTCTCACCAGAGATTTGCAGAAAAAGTAAAGTGAACTCCCTAAAAATTAGGGAGTCCTTTAAATAGAAAAGGAGGAATCCTTCATCTTTTCTTGAACACTGCCACACCTGCATAAAGGTTGAATAAACAGGCAAAAAAAATCTCAGGGTAATTTGTAAAATCTAAAATAAGATTCTAGGGAGAAGAGCTGCTATTCTGAGTCATGCTGCCCTGAATCCTTTCATTAGGTGGTATCTAAATTTAATGGCTTATATTGCACAATTTTACAGCAACAAGTTAAGGTGAAAGTGGGCCTAATTACTTTAAAGCAGTAGATTGAGGGGTTTGTTTCTTTGTTTCAAAATTTACAGGCTAAAAGGAAGTCCATCTAATATCAGGGTCTCTTGGGAAATAGAAAGAATGTGATTTCACTGGTGCATTGGCATAGTGCTGCACTGCCATGAGCAGCACAAATAGCAATGTGCAAATAAAAAGTCAGTAGTTGACTCTGCTTATGTATCTTTCTCCCCTAATAAATTCATGCCAATTTATTTTCCGCTTTGTTAGATTAAACCACAGTGTTTACATTGCATACTTAAATTCTTTGTATATTATATCTATATATTATGTAGATACTTTTCTTTCCTAACTTTATTTTAAATTTTCAATCTTTTTTTGGAGAAATTAGTCCAAATACTTACATAGTGGTTCTCCAGATTGCTTCCTTAATAGTTCTTTACTTCTTGCGTTACTTTCTTTCTTACACAGTGAAATTAATTTCACTATGCTGTAATTTTGTACAAAAGTTTATCTTCTATAGGATATTTTCCAGTTTTTTTCCAAGGGTTGTAATTAAAAAACACGAGTACATCAGAAATTAGTTTCAGACATTTGCAGTAGCTGTCTGAAACAACTTTCCTGTATTAGGTAATTATAGATCTATAAACTCACCTGATCAAATTCATGGGAATCTGGAGCTGTGGAGCTCGTGGCACACGCTCTAAAATGAGCATGAGGGACTCAAATTTCCTGTAACTTTCCATACTTGTTCCAAGATGAGAAAGATTAAAATAAATTTGAAAGGCACATTCACTTGAATGAATGAGCTCAGTGGCTCCTCACCTGAGAAGATTCACCTGTCCATTCAATGCCAGCTGATGTTAAACTGTCTGGAGAAAGATCTTACTGTGAACGAGCAGCAACAAGGATGCACAAAGCAAAATGTCCTGTGCAGAAGATCAGTTTAGTCTTCTCATGAAATTTTCTGGTTTCCATTCTGCAAATTCCATCTAAATTAGATTACCCTCTTCCATCTCTTCAAAAGCTCCAGCCACCTTGTGTGTTTGTTGAGTGTTTTAAAGGTGGTTGAGTTCTGAAAGAGCTTAATAAACGTGCGTGCCCATGCCCGGATTTGCAGGTTCTTCACTCCTTTACTGATGCCATCTTTGATGAGTGGATGAAGCGTTTCAAGCCCCCTAACAACATTTGGCCTGAGGAGCTGGCCCCCATCGGTCACAACCGGCTCTATAACATGGTCCCTTTTTTCCCTCCTGTGACCAACGATGAGCTCTTCCAAACTGCGGAGCAACTTGGCTACACCTATGCCATTGACCTGCCAGGTGAGTCCCAGGATGCTGTTCCTGGCCAAGTCATGAGACAGCTCACATTTTCCATGGCACAGGCATATATAAAACAAGGAACCTTTCACAAAACGCACAGGTCTATTCACCTGCTCACTACCCAACATTAATATTTGGGTACCTGGAGAGATGTACCTGTGTGTTTTATGCTGTAAGCCCTCAGTTTTAAGCATTTTCCATGTTCATAGCTGGGATGTGCCTTAGGGTTTGTCTATTCATTTGAAATTACCTTTAACACAAATCAGACAAAGACAAAATAGCAAGAAAGCACAGTATTTATGCACAAAATCCAAATTTTGCAAGAAGATATTAAAATATTTGTAAAAGGCAGAAGAGTAAGAACTGCAAGAAAGTCATGCTTCAGCTCCTTTTTCAAAGATTAGATCTAAGCAGTTTCTTTCTCCAATTCAGTAGTACTTTGAGAGGCAGTAGGTGCTTATCTAACCTGTGTGGGCAGGAATTTCTTCTAAATGCTTACCATATATCTGTGGTTTTAGTCTGTGGAGACTGTTTAAAGATCTATAGACTGCAAAAGATTGAAACCCTTGTCCTCAGGCTTCCTTCATGCAGGGGAGCCCTACTTTGTGGAGGCATGCTAGCTGTTTCTGCAGTGCTTTCCTCAGGGGCATCCCCAGAATTTTACCTGAAAATTTAAACTTCCCCTCTTAGGGAGTTTAAGTTTTCCTCCCTTTGGACTACTGTCCCCCTCTCCTGCTTTGAAAATGTGGATGTCCCTTTGGCATGAGGCACCCAGAGAGGAACACGGGCGGCTTGTGACTGCTGCTTCTCAACTCACACCTAAAAAAATAGTTAGCTCACTGTGGAGGAGGGTATCTATCCCTGTCTGTATGGCCTGTGTTCAGACAGTAAAGCTTTGATATCCAAACCCTTCTCTTTCATCTAAAAAAATAACTCTCTAATTGTACTTCAGGTAATCACATTAGAAAGAAACATATATTAATACATTGCTGGTTCTTACTTGAAAGGTGGTAAAGAGGCAAACAATTCATTTTGGGACTTCACTAATTTTTGGAATGATTGTACTCAACTTTTTGGAAGACTGCAGATTGAGGCACAAGACTTTTAGTTGCTTTTATAGTCAGTGTGACCTCTCCCTTAGCCATCTGTCTCCTCTAACCCATATGTCTAGATAACTTTTAAATATGTAAGGTCCTCCTGAGTGTTTTTCTTTTATTTTGTGATTCCTTTGCCAAACATGATTATTGCCATCTCAGTATATGCAGCATTCTTCAGAAAAGGAGAGCAGGCAATTTTTGCTTCTGAAGACATAAATGAAAACACAAAAATTCAGTCCAGTGGAGCAGTGTTATTATAGGAATAAGCAATATTATCTTTGAAGACAGCGGTTCTTCAGAAGTGGTTCAAAATCAGCAGATGTGATCTGGAGCTGGTCAGCAGTATCACACTAAGTAGTGTTTTTAGTTAAAAGTTTGATAATAGGCTGCTTTGTGGTCTTTAGGAAAACTTGAGGGTTTTCTGTTGACCAAAATAGCTTGGAAGCAGCTGTCTTGAAATGTCACTATAGAAAAAACTGGTTAAATGATTCAACATTTTGGCCAAATTAGATTAAAGAATGGTCTTTTTGTTTTGTCAGTGTTAATCTTTCCCATTCCCAATACTTTAATTGGTATGACTTGTTGAGGTTTAAATTCAGCTCTAGACTTCTGTGGCAGGAAGCCTCTCCAGCTCTGGTATGTGTCTCAGTTACGTGGCATGTTACGAGATTTGCCTGTGGCCAGTAGGTCACTAAGCTGTACAAATAATCGCAGTTATCAGCATTTAGGAAACATTATGTCTTCCGTGTAATTTCCAAAATTGAATTATGGGCTGTCCTCACGTCAGTCTTTTATATTTCCAGGTTCCCTTGAAGAAACCCAAGCATGGACTGTCATGGTTGGATCCACAATTGGAGGAGCACTTGTAGCTCTGGCTGTGCTTGTTCTGCTACTTGTACTTTTCCAGCACCGAAGGCACAGAAGAGGTTTTGAACCACTGATGAATGTGAGCTTCAGCCCCAAAAAGTACATGGGAGAGGCCTAGTGCCCTCACTTTCTTTCTTTCTTTGCTCTTGTAGGAAGTGACCTTGATTGCCTTACTGAGACCTTAGCTGAGACTTTATCACACACTCCTCTGGCAGCTGACTAAATTGTTCTTATTCAGGTTTTTCCCTTTATCTTGTGAATTCTAATGTGTGAAGTCTCTGGGTACGTATGAGCAAGGCCCCAGTCAGACTAGATTTTTTTCATTACTAAATGTTGTCTGGAGCGTGTGACACTTCTAAATCATCCGCTGTAGATTTAGATCAAGATAGGTAAGAATCCAAATAGGAGAAAGCCAGCTTGAATAACCAAGATAATTTTTCACCTCAATGTGTTCCTGATTTCATTTGGCAGCATTAAGATGTGCTGAAAGTTACTAATTCTACATGTATATTTGAATAACATATTAATTTAAAATTATCAATAAATATTCTGAATAACATAGTCTTGTTTTAAAGTTCAAAATGTTTCATGCTGTTTGACAAAATACAATAGGAACACCCTGGTTACAGTTTATTTCAGAAACATGATCAATTCTTTATTGAAAGAATAAATCTTTAACTTTATATTAACTTTATCTTTCCTATAAAGTTGATGTTAGCAACATCAGGTAAACTCAGAAACTCCAATTCTCTCAAAATTTAACAGCAGGATTTCCCTGACACCCAGATATATACTCGTGTTTTACCTCTGTGTTAGGGACCTTGGACAGAAGTTGAAAGTAGGACTTAACTTTTTTGACTCTGATGCGCTGTTCTATGAATCTAGACTTAAACTTCCAAATTTCCAAAGTCTGGGATGCAGGACTCAAGGTAATGAGACTAAGATAACTTGCATTACTCATGTTGCAGGTGGGGAATCAGGTTTGGATGTGGCAGTCGCTAGGCGCCATCCTAAACATTCCTTTATGCATTTCCTATATATTTCTTTATTTAGACATAGATTTGAAGCCCATTTGTGTGGTTCTTCTGTATTATCTTGAAACATGTTTCTTTACATACCAAATGATGTCTTGAACAGATCCCGTCAGGTTTGGTGCTTGATACATTACATTAATGGAGTGTTCAGACTTTGTGTATTGTGGGGTCCTGAGTCTTATAAAACTTTTGCTTTTGTAGCCTTGAATAAAAAAATTCAGTTAGTAACAGTCTCTGGCATTTCTTTTAGGCCTGCTCAATACTACCTGCACGTACTAGGAAGAAGATGGTTTTCACATATACTTAGCTTTGAATATGTGTAACTTGCAAAACTTACCTCTAGAATGCAGACTTTTTGGGGCAAAGAAAGTTGTGATTTGCTCACCACACACTCAGATAGCCCTTGCTCCATCAGGTGGACAACAATCTGCTGCCATTTCTGCTGTTTTGTGGTGCTTTTGGGGGATCCCAGTGCACTTGTTCCTGGATTATGCCCAAGATGTCGAAGGTTGAAGCACTTTTTGTACAGCAGCTCAGCTCAGTACCTTAGTTTCCAACTCAGGCTGTCTTTCGGGGGATTTTCTTATTTAGGGACCAGTGTTATCTGGTGCTGAAGACATCAGATGAGGTCTCCAGAGATCTAGCTTACATGTGTCATATTAGTTGACCCTGATCAGTGTAAGAAGGTAGCTAGGTCTGAGATCTCCATGTGCCTTTCTCAAGGAGTTGGCAGCTGTTTTCCAGCACTACAAGACTATGGGTCTTATAGAATCACAGAAGATTTTGGGTCCAGATCATCTAGTCCAGCTCCTCTGCAATGAGCAGGAACATCTTTAAATAGATCAGGTTGCTCAGAGCCCTGTTCAACCTGACCTGGAATGTTTGCAGGGATGGGGCATCCACCACCTCTCTGGGCAACCTGTGACAGTGCTTCACCATCCTCATAGTAATAAATTTATTCCTTATGTTCAGTTTAAACCTACCCTCTTTTAGTTTGAAACCATTACCCCTTGTCCCATCACAACAGGCCCTGCTAAAAATTTTGTCCCCATCTTTCTTATAAGCCCCATTGGAGTGCTGAGTGTCCAAGGGCTCTCTGGAGCCATCTCTTCTCCAGGCTGAACAACCTAGAACATGCACCGGTTCATACTAAACACTAATTTAGAGAGCTGCTATTGGATGGAGATTGACACACTTTTATCCTTCGTGGGATGTGGATGCCGAAATTTAGGAGGCACTCTAGACTGCTGTTTCCAAGAGTGGATGAGATTTTTCCTTGGGGTCACAGGGTGCCTAACTAACTTGTTCAGCTTGGAGGTTTGGATGCTGCTGTCCCAAGGGTTTGCTTTGCAAGCTGCCCTGGTTATGGGCAAGTAACTGTGGCAGTGGGGTAGAGAAAGGAAAAAAAAGAGAGGAGAAATGTAAAAAATGTAGCACAGCAGCTAACTTGTTAGAACAGATTTTGCCTAAGAGCCTGTGGATAAAGCAGAGTTGTTCTTGTTTCACATGTAGACTGAGTGGGAAGGTATTTTCCTTTCCTGAAGAAAAGCAATGAGGGCATTAGATTGATGCTATGCACATAAGTACTAGGGTCAAAGACCTGCGCATTCCTCTTTTCACTGGCTGGAGCTTAGTTTGGTAATTAGGGCTTTAAAACTGTGAGTGAACTTAACAGTTGCTTCTAAAAATCTTCAGCTGTATCGAGAGCACAAACCTGCCCTCTCGTGGCTTACTGGAAAATTACCTGGTGACATCAGAAAGCTCTTTTCCTCCCTTTTAAAAAAATACAGCAGCCGAGAAAAGTTGTGTCTTTAAAAGAAAGAAGCACAGGTCAACTTTGCATGAAATGCTCAAAAAGAAAGGAAACTCAGCACAGACGCTTTAAAGAATGGATGGAGGAAATCCTGCAACAAGTCTGATTGTAAAGGTTGGTTTTCCATGTTTTAACGTTCCGTTCATCCCAAACTACAGAAGAAGCATTTTTTTGTTGCTGGCTTATGCAGGTATTATTAAATATCTACAATCTCTTGTTTCATAAGTTGTCCTGAGGCTGCTGGGGTGGGATGAAGAGGGATGCTCAAAGGCTCCCACAGATGTCTAAACTGAGGGAAAGAGTGCTGAAAACATAATATCTGCAATCTCCATGTAGCCCTGTACACCCTGGGATTTTCATCCTACAAATCAGTGCAAAGCATTACCTCAGCTGGTGCCCGTGGACCACCTCTGCCCTTCACGTTTTCCCTTCACACTCATAACTAACAGCCACACAGCCCAGCCCAGGGAGGAAGGATGAGGGATCAGCACATCTGTCTTTGTGTGCTTTTTACTCAAGGCACTTTGCTAACAGATGGGAGGTGCACTGCTGAATGGCTTCAAGATGAGATGGGTGTAAACCTCATCATCCCTGTCCCCTTTAAAATAATTCCTACCGAATTGCTGCTTTCGTCTGAGAAAATGCTCTGAATCACACAGGAGTGCGTAACAGCTACGGATGAGATGTTTGAGCTCTGGAGAAGTGCTCAGAAACATCCCTTCCTCAGCCTTTTTTGTTAGCTAGACCCAAAGCTTTCAGCTTTGCATGTAGGGCTTTTGTGTGGATCATCTTTCTGAGGAGTTTAATGCTCTCTGGTCAGTAGCTGATTGCTCTCTCACTTGGCTGTACTGGATCCGTGGGCAGCTAATGCCTCTTTCTGAGTCACCCAGTAGGTTACGTGCCTAAAGTTTGGCACCGTAGTAAGCTGATGAAAGCCACGTCATCTCTGTCAGTCATGGCCAGTGCCTTTGTGAAAATGATTATCATGAAAATATTCTTAAGGAATTAGCGGGAACCTGTTTCCTGAATTAAATTAAATCTCATTCCTGGCTGTTTAGCTAAATGCTTGAAATAGAATTTGTTCCAATTCTGCCCCATTTTAGGAAAGGAGAGACATAAAGCTACCACATCTCATGGCTCTTGCTGTAAAATTGTAAGTTTCAATACCATTACTGACTTTCTTTTGGGGCAGACATGTGCCTATGCTTGTGATGGCAGAAAAGAGAAGGAAAAGAAGCAGATTGAAAGACTGTCAGCTAAGTTTAGGGTGAAGGTGTACGACACTTGTTTTCCTGAAAAACTGGCTGTGCCCCGTTGTGCAGGGCATGCAGCCAGGGATGTGCCCTGCACACAGGTGCCTGCACTAAGGCAGGTTATGAACAAGGCTGCATCTATGATCCCTCTCTGTTTCAGTACTCCTGCAGCTGAGACACATCAGATATTCATTATCCAGAGTTTTTTACTGAAACTAGGCTTTCCAAGACCCGGGTGGCCAGACAAAATTGTACCAATGCTGTCCCTCTTTCTTACACAGCAGGTTATTCTTGTGAAGGGGTCTTCACCTTCTCTTCTATAGGCTGAAAGACCATGAATAGCAAAAATACCTCTACTCTGGGCTTCAAATTAAGACAACATATAAACCATTGCTCTGTATAGATCCAAAGCCATGCTCCAGTACCAGCAGGGTATGGATGAAATTTGAAAAGAAAGATCCAGGTATTTACCCAACTGCAGAATCTGCAGGTTTGGGTTATGTTGCCTCTCCTTCATCTTCATGAATTCTGTCTGCACTTATGATGATGTTATCATTGCCATGTGTTCCCATTTCAGAGGTCTCATTTGTCCTTGGGCCAGGACAGGTGGGTTTTGCAGGATAGTAACAAAGCTAGTAAATCTGACTATGAGAGTGAGAAACCTCAACACACCAAGCTTTTCAGTAGAGAGCAAATAAGCAGGCAGGTCTCTTCCACGTCCCATAATCCATCCCTGTTCATCTCTTCCCCCATTCACTGCCTTGCTCTCTCTGACCTGTTGACAAACGGATGAACCCTGGAGAAACTTCAACAGGCAGAAGGGAAAGTAAGTATGGTGTACTGCAGCCATTGCCCTTGGCAGCACTTCCAAGTGCCTGAATAAAGGAGGGACTCACTTGGTCTCCAGGCCTTATCTCTGTCCTCAGTCTTTCTTACAGACTAGATTAAAAAGGTCCTTTCCAGCACCATGGTTCTGCCTGTCGCAGATCTCCCTTCTGTGGCTCCCGATTTTCTGTGGTTGTGTGGCAGAGAGCTCAGCTGTCTCTTCTGGATACGGTGAATTGTGTTACATGGATTTACGACTGGGAGACAAATGCTTAAATGTTCAGTGGTGAGGCCACAAAATCTCCCTTGCATCTTCCTTCACTTGGTGATTTCATTGCTGCATGTAGGCTGCTTCCAGGCCTGTTTCCCTGCCATCCATCTCTGTTTGGTCCACACCGCCGCTGACCAGATTTTTTTTTTTTAATTTCTGACTTAGAAGGTGGTCTTCTGAGGTTTCTTTCTCCTTTCCCCCTCACCCCCCCCGCCTTCTACTTGAAAACATCTTTCAGTGGCTTCATATTTTTGTGGAGGCATTATTGTTCAAGTATCTGTAAGAGTTTCAAAGTTGCCTCCTATGCTTGAGTTAACTAAATAGCTGCTAAACACGTTAAATGCTCAGAAGCTGTTCTTGTCAGCAATAAGGCTGGTGACTGGCTTTGCTGGGGCTGGTTGCCACCAATTTCAGATAGACTCTGAAGAGCTTATTAAACCTTCACTGGTTTCTTTTTCATTTTTACCAGAGGCTTCCAAACTCCAGCCCAGTGCTCATAAGTAAATGTTTTCACTCTCTTTCATGCTGCCAGCCCGTGGTCAGTGGCTGCTCGGGGTGGGGAGCCCTCGCCAGAGACCTGCTTCTTCCCGTGTTGCCGCAGTCGGCTGTGCAGGGCGAGGGCACTGCGAGGAGAACCGGTGCGCTCAGCCCTTGCAGATGCACATCAAACCTGCTCACAGTCCCGAGCACCGCTGTCAGCAACCGGGTTCATGGTTAGCAGGTGCACTCCTGCTTGGCACGCTGTGCTCTCGCCGGTCCCCTTGGCATGGCTGTCCGGCAGAGCTGTGAACAAACAGCTTCATTGAGAGCAGCCCCAAGGCTGTTCGGAGGCGTGTCACATCCCAAGGCGGCCGTATCCCCTCCCCAAGCCTGGAGACGGGAGCCTCGATGAGCTGTAGAAAGTCTGGTTCTGGTGCAGATGTGCACATCTGCTCGGTGTGCCAAGCCCCATGGATTTACAATTCAGCTCAGAGCTTTGAAAAATACCACTTGTGAAGGCAAAGCACAATCCTTCCTGAGGAAAGAAAAGGCTGGAATTTCTAACAGAAGGAAAAGCCATTCTTTTTGTTTTCCTCCAACATTTTCCACATGTAATCTTAGGATAAGTTGATTTGGCAAAAGCAATGAGAGCATTTGTTTTGATATAGAATTTGTTGTTTTTAAATGAACTCCCCCAACTAAAAATATTTGATCAGGGACGTGACACATGTAGAGAGAGATTACAGAGTTCAGTGCTCATTTACACTGTGTCTATCTGCTAGTAAGAAAGAAGTATACCCTGGTGGCTGTGCTAGGACAGACAAACATAAAGATAAAAGGTATATTTCTACTTAAAAATGAAAAGGGAGTGAAAAAGTCTTGCCTATGTCTAAATTTTTTATCTTGGTATGGGGATTGCTAGTTGTGTTTTTGTGATGTATACTTAATTGTGTTATTCAGACAGATGAATTTGTGTCAGCTCATCACAACAGCCTGTCTCATGCTCATTTTTGCTTTAGTTGCTGTCAGTCTCTCAATATTGGTATGGTTTTTATTTGGAAAACAGATCTCTGGTAGCACCTCACAAAATTGCTCTCTCTTTTTTTCTCTAATATTCCATGATTTATTTCATTTGGAAGCAAGGTAGGGGCAGGCTTTACAGAACAAAGTGAATGTGAATGGGAATTTACTGAGCAACAAAATGACTACTTGGAATATTGCCTTTGCCTGAAAAGTGTCAGTAAAATCAATTTGCAGCCATGGAATGTCAGATTTTTTTCCTTCCACATTTCTTGGAATGTGTAGTGGATCTGCTTGCCCAGGAACAGAATCAGTTAGTTTTCAGTTGTGCCTGTGGCTTGGTTAAGGATCTTTGATACTGTTTCAGGGAGGAGTCCCTCAAATATTTCAGCGTTTCAGGGCACTGTAACTGCATTGGGAAACAGAGTTTCCCAAGCTTCACAACAGCTGGGGAAAGAAAAAGAAACCAGTCTGAATTTCTAGCATGTTTGTATTGCAGTGCAGGATTGTCCCAGTTCTGTTTTTTGCTGGGAGGTGCCCAGAGACTTCACTTCTGTTTGTTCCTCTTGCGACTTTTACAGTCTCCCTCCTCTCTTCCACATTGCTCGCCTTGTCCTCTTGGCTCTTTCTGCCTTGCTTGTCAAATATGTCTAATCCGCCCTCCTCTAACTTATCTATTAATATTCATTCCAATGGGGGAAGGTAGAATGACGCTCAAACCTAGGCTGTATTTTAAAGAAGCATCATAAACTGAGTAGCACAAGTAGCTGTCCCATGTACTAACCATTTGTATTGTATATACTCTGCTGTTGTAAATATAGTCAGGGTTACAGTTGAAAGATGGAAGTTTTAAACATCTAATAAAGAGTGTGTGAAGACTCTCTGTATTTATAATTTTATTGATTGTTTTGAATTAATTAATATCTCTATCAAAACTGAATACATGCATTATTGAAGAAAATCATTAACCAGAAAAAAGAGAAACTTCGTCACAAAAATTAAAATAAGGAGTCAGACTAGGCATCTTTATCTGTTTCACTTTAAGGATGTTTTTACTGATGCTCAGCTCAAATCTTTCCTCTTAATTCCATTAGTCTGTAGCTCCTGGACTTATTTATTTTTACTCTTCTCTTCCTCCCATACTCCTTATCTCATAAAATAATTTATTTGAAGTAATTATAAGTATCAAAGATGTTTTGTTGCAGTAGGCTGGTCTCTTCTCCAAGCCACTCCTATCCTCTATGCTCCCTCAGTGCCCTGTCCCCAGAGCTCCTGGCTGTGTGGGCAGACCAGCCCTGCGCTCCCCCCATGGTTTGGGCTCGGGCAGGTGAAGCTGATGGCAGAAATGAGTATCATCTGTCACACGGAGCTGCTCAAAAATGGGCCATCGTCTCTCTCTTTATAAGACAACATCACTCCTCACGCAGATCCAAATCGGAGGGGAGGGGTTTTTTTTCCATTTACATCATACTGCAAGTACTTGCCACCTGCACATTCTTTACGTTAGCTGGGAATAGGTGTTTGATGGCTCTCTGGTATGCCTAAACTTCGCGATGCATCAGAAAACATTTTCTTAGGCCACGGTTTTCCCTGGATTAATGTCAACAGTCGATTGGATTTATTAATGTTTGCCATTAATACTACCTGAACATTCAGGTAAAAGGATATGCATTTCACAGATGCAAATGTAATATTAGGTTCAATAGTGTATTAAACCAAGAGAGTGCTAATAAATTCAGCAAAGCCTCAGAATTTAGTATATCAATATCTTTTCAGGACAAAAGCTGCTGTTCAAATACCATCTCTAAATTGTAAAAGAACCGACCAGAACCTTTACCTGCCATTCAAATAAAAGCATCTGTTGTTTTCAAACAGTTAGATGGTTGTATTTTCACTTTTTAACATACTTTTTCACATTTCATTCTCCTTGAATTTTATTTGCATTCTGATGAGACAAAAGAATCAAAATAGGCTTGCAATGTTTCATACAGTCATGAAACAAATATCAGAAGTCTGGCAGAGAAAATGGTTGTGATAGTATTTCTAGACGAAAGGATTCAGTGGTGTTTGAATAGGCAAGTCACTTTTCGACACTTGATGGAATCAAACCCCTAGCAATTCACATTTTCATTCTGTTCCAGCAGGATTTAAAGCAAGAAATTATTAATTAACAGAATCTTCTTGTAGGTGCACAGGAAAAGAATAATAATTAAAAGAAGTTATTAGTTGTCAGATGGATTTTCCATGATCCACAGAAGACTCCATGAACTGCTTCAGGTAATCTCTTCAAGGAAGTACCAGAATTTTAAACTGCTGATTTACCAAAATTCTTCTATGACAAGCGATTGTTCTTACCTTGTCAGGAAACATGCACAGCAAGATTTGCCATGTGTTAATAAAATAAAGAATACTACAAAATTATTAGAAGCTGGAAATCATTCCTCAACCTTCTTCAGAGGCTGAACACTGTAGAATATTTTTTTTTTCTCTTTGAAAACACAATGTTTTGTTCTAGGACAGGAAACACAGCAGTCCACTCTAAAGAAAGGAGTACATTTAACAACACTGCCCAAACAATTTTTTCATGGAAACATTTTAAAAATGAGCTGTCTTCTTTCAGTTCAGTGACAGACACGCCCAGAAGGTGTCAGGCTTCATCTGTCTTAGAGAGCTGGTGTGGCTGCCCAGAGGCAGGAAATGTCGTGCCTCTGGAGATGCTCAGTGTGCCAGGCACTGGCTCCAGCCGCTATCCCAGGAAGCCATGGATTTCTTGCTGGTCTGCATGTTTGCCAGCTACACACACATATCTTGAATGCAATGCAAGCTGTAACTCAGTGAGACTCACAAAAGTGTCCAGTGCTCTTTGATATATCCTATAAAATCCAAGGCAGTGGGACTAGAAGATGTAGACACAGGAGAGACAACAGATCCAGTTGGCAGCTGAACCAAACCCTGCCATACCCAGAATGACAACAGTGCCTCTATTTAGACAACCAAACCCCTTCTCAGGGTGAGATTAGTTAGCCCAAATCTAGGTTTGCACCCAGTTAGGGTGGGATTCAGCTCACCTAAATTTAGGAAATTCGTTCTCTTGCCTGAACCTAGGCCTTTAGTTTCATTTAAGGTTCTTGAGACCGTCCCATCTGGATGACTAATTGCCAGTCTGGAAGGATGCAGGACCTCTGCAAGTCCTGTGTCATGTCTGCTGGCTCTGGGCAGATGCCTTGGCTAACTTAAACTGTTTCAAGTGATGCCAAACAGCAGTATGTAGGCATCTGAACAAACTCCTTAAACCTGAAACCTAATCCATGGAAGAATTTTAAAGAAGCTGCATTGACAGTTTAAAAAGCTAGTATGAAATCTTAGACTCCACTGAAGGAATTAGAATAAGCCAAACTAAAAAGGAAGAAGAGACCCCTCTTATTTGCCAGATCCCACATTTCTTAAAGACCAAGACTGATTTACATTTTAAGGCTCCTGGATCATGGGCAGTCTTATGGAAAAAAAAAAAAAAAAAAAAAAGTGGTTCAAAAATTAACATACAACACTACCATAAACTCACACCCTATCAGTATTT
>VYZQ01061833.1:26806-61086 GCA_013400655.1 Mystacornis crossleyi | reverse complement strand
GAGGAGCACCAGCTGTCCCTCACCTGATTTTACTGTTAATCCCCCACAGTTATACACATCTCCAGGGTCTCACTGTGAAGTCACTCTGCCCTGACTCATTCCTCAGCTGTCTTTCTATTCATCTTGTAAAAACAAACTCCATTGTCAGCAGGGACAACTTCCTTACCCAGGAGGCTCCTAGCTTCAGACAATCTGTGTGGGGGATCAGGAGAGCCCTGGAGAGCTACAAAAGAGCTCCAGGAGAGGTGAGAAGGAAAGCTGTCTAAACGGCTAGCTTCCCACTTTGGAGAAATCAAATTTCTTTCCAACTTCCCCAGTGCTTGGAACTGAAAGCCACATATTCTCTGGTATTTTCATGGAAGAAAATCATACTGATTTATGTTTTAGTGGGAGTAGATTTGTCTTCCCTGGAAATCTGCCTTTAAAACATCTTCAGAAATGCTGACAGATGGACCTCCACTATATCTACGATAAATAGTCGACAGTCTGTACATCTTTTTTGCTAATGATAAATGGACACACTCTTTCCTAATTCCCTCTCAAGAAAAAGACAACTCCTCTTAGTAATGCAGCTGTTCTGAGTTTAATAAACAAACTACACACCAGATGTTGCCAACTGCTTTAAGTAATAAGCCTCACAGATTTCCTAGTGCCAGAATAAAGGATGAAAAGGAAGAAGGTTTTTTTTTCATCAGTGTGAAACAAAAGCCTTTTGTTTGTGTTACACTGTTAATTATCAATGCTACATAATTAAATATAAATGTGAAATAAGAGCTGACTGAAATACTGACTTGTTTTCTTAAAACGATTTGATTTAACTGTGTAGACTTTAAGATACGGACAAACATATATGCCTTTCTTGAACTCCTGGACAGCCCAGAGACCTCGGCTGTGGGGAAGCCAGGCAGAAAGACTGCAACTGCTTTGAAATAAAACTTGTAGGTGACGATGCTAAAGTCACTTCTTTTATGGACAGTGTTGTTGTTTTTTTAAGAGTCAGAAACAAACCACATATGAGCAGCTTCCAGAAAAAAAGGGACTTACGTTTTTCTCTCTGACAATAGTCATAATCCTTGTTAAGGACAAAGCTCTCATTTGTTTTGTCATGGCACCAGGATCTCACACAGGTGCAATGCACAAGTCTGTTTATGGCCTCAAACAATGCACAATCAGAATCATAAACTATATACTCAGTTTAGTAGAAAAAGTAAGTAGGTAATGTAAGTGAACACTTCATGCTACGTTGGCAAATTACCCTCAAGTGATTGGTTTTATTGGTCAGCAGATTTGAATAGGACAGACTGTTGGAAAACATTCTGACTAAATTATTTTGAGACCATCACTCTTGTCTGATGCAAGAGCTTTATTTTAAAAATCAAAGTTCTTCATTCTCTATTATGTCTCCCATACTGTTTAAGAGATGAGAAAATTGTTACTACCATAGCATCTATCTTTCACATACCCTGTTTACCATGGTACTCTGGTCTTTATCATTATTTTATCAAAAAAAGGTCATAATTAAACAGATTAATATGATCCTCACAGTCCATCTGAGTAGTTGTAATGAAAACATTGCCATGTTTAGTGCATCACCTGCCCTATTTTTCTTGAGAGTAGGCATTGCTGAGTCTATTATGTTTTGACAACATAATCTCAGTACTGACACTAAGACTTAGCCTTTGACTGCTGAATTTCCCTTTAAAATGATGGTTTTTTTCAATTTTATGTAACATTCCACTGTTGTTAACTCTATCCATCCTCTTCTAGCAGGTTTGAACATTTGTGGGTTAATATACTAAACATAGTTTTTTGGTCTTTGAAATGTCAATTTCTTCTTAATATCCATAATGAAATCTATAGAAACCTGCATAATTATTCTAAAATTTTCTGTATTCAGTTTTAATGGGTTATCTTTGGAAGCAAATTAAAAACAAAAACCACAACTTGCATCAGTGCTGTAATTTATTTTTTATGCTGAAGTAATAAAAGTTTCAGTGAATAAGTATAGTTACATTTGATAATGATTCAGAGTCAGTTATTAAACTGAAGGCAACTGCTGCCTGCTGAGACACTGCACATAGAGTCCACTCCCAGGAACAGCTCCAGCTCATAGAATCACAGAATCACAGAACGGGTCGGACTGGAAGGGCCCACAGTGGGTCATCTGGTCCAACCTCCCTTCACAAGCAGGGTCATCCTACAGCACATGGCACAGGATTGTGTCCAGACGGTTCTTGAATATCTCCAGAGAGGGAGACTCCACAGCCTCTCTGAGCAATCTGTGCCAGTGCTCAGTCACATGCACAGTAAAGCCATTTTCCATGGAAGCAACTCAAACTGGTTCACACATCTGTGGGAATCATCCTTCCTAAAAATCCCACAGAACTGGGATGATTTGTGCATCTGAGACTCAGATTTTGGGAGCTTTCCACGGACAGAGGTCTGTGATGCCTCTTAGGAAACTGGGATAGATCAACCCTTGCCGGAACACCGAGGCACAGGTTCCTTTCATCTTCCTCTTTTGCAGGAAATCTCTATCCTCTTTTCTCATTTTTTTTCTGATTGTCTTTTCCTGAAATGCCTAAGTTTGGCCAGAGTCCAGGTAGTCTGCACTGCATTTATAGTACTATGTGCTTAGTCATCAGTAGAAAAATCTGCAGTTCAATGAACATGAAAAATTTGGGGATGATACAAAAGCAATTCAGTTAATATTGAAAAGATAAACCTCAGAGGGGTCTACAGCAATGGTTATGTAATTAATTGCATCTAATTTTTTATTAGTCCCCACTTAAAAAGAACATTACATGTGAAGAACTTCTAGATTGCGCAGCATAGAGGGTTTATACAATCAAAGGACTTTTCCTTAGGACTTATCTCCTTTTTCTTGAACAGGTAATTGTCTTCTTTATAATTTCTTACTTTATCGGCTGCTAACAGAAGAGAAATATTTAAATTGTGACACAGCAACAAATTACCTTAGAAAAAGAGTTACTGGATGCAAGAATGTGCAAATAGAATAATTGGAAATTATGAAGATTCTCACATTTATGAACATGAATGCTTTTTCTTTTCTCTCCTTCATTCCCAATTTCATTTTCTCTGTAGATTTAATAGCTCTCCTAATCTCAGAAAAATGCAGTGTATGATGAGTGTATTCAACCTTTAGGGACTATTAAAGAAACGTATGCACAGTACTTCATGCAAAGGCATCTCTGTCTCCTGACAAAATATCACCATGCATAGTAGGAAAATAAGAGGAGAAATAATAATGTGGAAGACATAAATTTCTGGCAGAACCCCCTCAAGAATTACATTTTGGCAAAGATTAGGCTGGTGTGTTGTTTGAGTGGCAGTTTATAAGATCCGGTCCAAGAAGAGCAGGGCAAGCTCCTCCAGTGAGGAGTGCCTTCACTTAGAGATCCCTCTTACTCCTTGTCCAAAAGTCCATGGAGGTCTGCAAACAGATAAGAGCACCCTGGACACTCACCTTGGCTGCACCAGCTGAAAACAGTCATCAGATCACCTACAAGTGGGCGGAGGCTAACACAAAAACCTGATGAGTCCATCAGCTCCTTCACTAGCAGTGTGGAGCAAGTACAACAGAGGACTTGCATCAGAGGGCTTGGCCACTGTTGCCTGCCAATAAGCTTTCAGATCCAGAATAATCGGATGGAAATAGAATCAGTTGACACTGAATAAACACACAACCAGAGAAATCAAAATCAAACCTAACTTCTCCTGAAACAAAGTTGCTGAGGATGTAGAGAGGATGTGGAGATGGGTAGAAAGAGATGGAGCAGGAGAGATTTTTAAAGGGTTCTCCTTGTAGAAAGCTGCACGTGCAAGTTTAGGAAAAAAATTAAAAGCGAAGACCTTCTGCTTGGTACCTGCTGTAACAGGGCAAAAGAAAAAGCCTATGAGAATTGGCTTAAACCTCCTGGAGACAGTAAATGCTGAATCACAACATGTGCTCCACGGGGAACCTTTGGAGAAGCAGGAAGCGTTGCTATGGCCATGTAAGAGCCGTGTGATCTGTACACTTAGACAGTGACACACTAATCTGGGCCCAGAATAGACCACCTGTCAGGGCCAGGCTGGATGGGGCCCTGAGCAACTTTATCTCGTGAATGGCATCCCTGCCCATGGCAGGGGGCTTGGAACTAGGTATCTTTAAGGTCCCTTCCAACCCAGACCATTCCATGATTCTATGATTCTATGATGCTATCTATCATTGTATTTCAAAGTAAACAAATGGGGAAAAAAGGAATGGAATACAAGTGGCTCAAAACTTATGCTTTTCGTTAATAGACATACTATATAAATAGATTGTAAATACTTTTTGGTAAAAGTGCTTAAGTATACTTTATTCTAACGTGCTGTGTGTTTTCTATTTTAATTTCATGCCTAAATCGATATCTAATTATAATTTGACAAGAAAAACTGATTGCAATGGATACGATCTACCTGCTCTGTTGTTAAATTGCAGTGTGGTTGGCTGGCTTTACAGTGTTCCCACAATTTGTGTATACTATTTCCAGAGTCAACATGAGAATCAGGAAATAAATTTCTGGCAAAACATTTCAACGCCATGCAGAATTGCGCCAAAAATTCTTTGTCTGGGGTTGATAGAAGAAGGAAGATTTTGATGTCTAATTGTTGACACATATTTGTCCAGGATTTAAACAGCTTCCATCTTGCGTTTTATGACCAGATGCAAATTAGGGAAACTCTATCCCAGACCATAACCATTTAGACAGTGATTATTAAAGAAATGTATCCTTGAAGAATCTGAGAGTACAATTACCATCACAATTAACATCCATGTCCTTCTCTAGGCCTATCACACAAACTCACATGCCCCCCCACCTCCACCAAATACACACATATGAGCGAGGTTTTCTCCACCAACCTGCAAACTTGTTAAGAAATGGACAGCTGGATACGTAAAAAATTCTCTTCTTTGATTTTCATGCTCACCAGTCATTAAAGGGTTACTTTTCAGAGCAGCAAAAGAAAGAAGAGTTGGTTGACTAAACATTTTTTTTTCTTATAAAGAAGTGTCAACCCTGAGCTTGTAATTAAGAAGTTAAAATCTGTGATTTATATATATTTATATATATAAAAATAGATGATCATACTAAGACTAAAAAAGTGAAAGAAATCTCCATGTCAGTACTATATATTTGTTTGATGTGAAATTTTGTAGAAGAAATCCTTGTGACACTGAAATTAACTGATATGAAAGATGTAGTTAGGTGTGAAACACACTATTGATCCGGTTGCTGTTAGTCTATTAGAGAATTGCTGTCTTGGTAGGGTAATGGACAGAGTAGCAGAAAGTTCTAATTGATGTCAGAACAGTAGCAAAAGGAAAAAGATCACATCACAAGAGATTATTTTCTGTCTGAACCCGTGAGGGGTCAAGAGTGTTGTTTACCATTACCATCATGGCTGGTGAGCTCACGGTGGTGAGCTAAGTGGAAAACTGTGACAATTGTATAACATGGATAAATCCTAAAAGAAACTAGGTGAAACCGTGCTACTACTCATATTTTTACTGGGCATTAAGATTTAAATACTAAGCAACTGTAACATGACATTCTGAAGCTAGTGGAGATATTACCATACTAAAAGATAAACTTATTTTTCAGCTTCTCTACCTTCATACAAATCTGATGTGTTTGGCAGATGGAGTGCAAGACATTCACTGCTGAGACATACTTTTTAGTGTTGGAGAAAAAACATCCAGCCTTCCTCCCTATAACAGTGATCATTCTAATGACCTGAATCATCCTACAGAAGTTCCTAAAGGAAACCTGGCTGTCAGTGAGGAACGGTTGCATTTTTTTGTGTTCCTGTCTTGTCTTTTTTTTTGTTTTGTTTTGTTTTGTTGATATTCTGTTGAAATGCAGCAGCCTTGAGTCAGGCTTGATTCGGAAAGAAAAATTTCTTGGTTTCTTCCCCCCTCTTTTCTCTCACTGGGGAAAAACACATACTGTAAGATCCTTTTTCCCTTTTGCAGCATAAAAGGAAATGAAGCTCAGAAAGTCTCCTGTAATAAAGGATTGAGAAAGAATTCTCTCAAGAGTGGATATCATCTTCAGAGATATCTGAAAAAAGCAGGAAGCAGTTCAGTCTGGCACCTGGTACTCTTTGGGAAAACTAAAATGGGAAGCAGGTTGCAGTACTGCTGTCTTGTAGAAAACTGCAAGTGTTTGTGGCGTGGTCCATTGTCCAAGAGTATAAGAAAAGGAGAAAGTTGGCTGTTTCTGTAGCTAAAACACAGTTTGTCCGCCCAGATCCAGGATTATCTCCACTGTCTCTGCACTACGAGACTGAGGAAGATGACGAGCAACGTCTGCAGTGACCAGCCAGGCTGTGTGGCTGAAGCCTCCACCTCCCTCCTGTCCGAGTCGACAGGCGGCGCTTCGGTGGTGACGAAATCAAACTCGGTGGGACAGATGTCGTCTGTGCAGCCGCTTCCGCTGCCCGAGCCGCTGGTTTCGTCACCTGGCACAAAGGAGGGAGGGAAACAATGTGAGTGCTATAGGTTACAGCTTTCACCCCTTTTCTCCCTCCCACTTGGCACCCCAGTGGGGATGAACACACTGGGAATGAGGAAGTGTTGGTGGTGCTAAATTTCATTCAGTAAAGCTTCCAAATGAAACCCACTGTGACTTAATTAGATGATTAAATGCTCTTCTGAAAAAGGATCAGACTGCTGGCATTATGGAAAGCCCTCAGTGTCTTGATGCATTAAACATGAAGATAAGGAAGAGAACCAAAAGAAACAATTATATAACTGGAATTTCATGGACCAGAAAAAGACTTTTTATGTTGTCAGCAGCGCAGAGCACGAAGACCACAGAAAGTCATTCCAACAGAGCCAATTAATAAATGTTTTCAAAATTACAGTTATGTAATGACAGTTAATGGTTCCTTACTTGTATCCTGGAAGTTGACATCATTCCCATTATATGCATTCTTCAGTTTGTTAGTCATGACACGTAAGGCCATGATTTGTTGTCGAATGAAGGTGTCTGGCCTTGTGATGTCCACATCTACTTCTGGATTGTTGATCTGGTTGGTCAAGCCATCGTTCATAATCTCAGGCAAGTATCTATACAGCACAATGAAAGATTAGTTTGAGATGCAGCAATTTCAGAAATTAAACACTGTATAGTAAATGATGTGCTAAAAAATTCAATGTGCAGTTCTTACACAGATCCATTAAAACTGTTTTAAAAATATAGTTTTTAATTTTACTGACTCCGAAGGATCTTTTTAGTAGCTCAGCTGCATGGGGAGCAGAAAGGATTTAAGCTTTTCAGCCTCTAACTCTCCATATACGCCCCAGCAAGAGCAATGACTGTGTGAACTATGGAAAAGGTTCGTAAGCCAGCCATAAGTCACCGCGTATTCATATCATCTGCTGACATGAATGGCTGCACACTAAATTAAGCATCTAACAGTGCATTCTGCTGTTTTTATTTCTTTCTGCTTAAAAAATATGAAGTCCTTTGTTGTATATAGCGTATTTGTTGTTCTGAGACAGTTTGGAAGCCTATCTTGAGGTGTTATGGCTTTCCTAGTTTAAAAGAGCACTTAATTTTCTTCTCCAATTCTTCCTTGCATCCCTTTTTTAGACCACCATGAACAACATCTCCAGCCTATATGACATCCAGGCCCATAAAAAGCATTATAATTTTACCAAACTCCTGTATTCTCTTTGATTTGGTCCTTATTCCTTTAAACGAGGCTATGCTTGCATGCATTGTGTACTTTGTTCATAATTTTTAAGGTATGGCATTTCCTATCCATCCCCAAATCTGAATCTTTTATTCAGGCTCTTATCTTATAATTTCTTGATTACTGCAGCATTCCTTTCTCTGACCTTGAGTAACGCAGTCTTAGGCTGCTGACAGGCAGCAAGTGTGTTTTTGCACATCTTTCCCCTACAAAAAGCAGCCCGTGCCTTGAATCATCCTACAGTAAAAATCTCCATTGCCCTTTGTTAAAGATGCACACTTTGTTCCCTGCTGCTCTTTGTCCTCAGGAAGCTCTCCTTATAGGCATTTGCAAAGCTACATTTTTCTGTGCTTCCAATCTCTGTTAAAAATTATCTGTGCATTTCACAGCTGCCAGGCTGAAAAAGGGTTGACTTTATTTCTCTGTGCTGGCATGGTACCCCAAGAAAGTAGTGTATCACAGCTTCCCTGTTGTCTCTTGTCTGTCTTTACCTACTATCTTTGTCTCATATTTAGGCTGCAAGGATTATGGGGCAAATCTACCCTTTGTTTACATTCTTTATACGGATATGATCTATTTTGTAATTAGTTTGCATACCAGGCTGTCCTACTGATGTTTGTGGGACTCCTTGTGTGTGCATGTGCTCAGACAATAAGTAATGATAGCACAATCTAGCCTACAAATGACAAACTTTCATGATGCCTGGTACCAAATATAGTTTGAGAGTATTTCAGGTCACTCTCGCTTGTGTGTGAGAGACTTGTGTGTCTGTCACCACTGAAGTCTGGCATTGATGATGGCATTGATGACAGCATTGTTCATATTGGTCCGGAAAAATAAATGTGAAAGTCAGGGAGAAGAAAGGACTTTCTCTGTTGAAGCCATGGTGAAGGGAAAATAAGCTCAGCATTGCTTCTGGAGGTTCGCAAGACAACAGATGCTTTGCTGCACCAAGGAAAGGCTTAGTCTCAGCGCAATAGGTCCTTGCTTCACAAGATGAGACTCATTTGCCAGCAGTGGCCTTTGAAGGTTTACATGAGAATAATCCTGGGGGCGTGTGAACATCTAAGAACCAAACACGATTGCCAAAATACCCAGCCTCAAGCTGCAAGTCCTGTTGTTTCGCTAGTACCACGATGAGAAATAACACTGCTGTGGGGATCCCATCCAGACTCCTGCGGTCAGATTTACTATGGTGAGAACACAGAGCTACCTCCCCCAGTATGGAAGACTGCAGACCATGGTGTTATGAATCACTAAAGACAGAATAGGAAATAATTCTGCAGAGCTGCCTGGAGGCGGTAGGATGGAGACCTTGGCAGTCAGGGATGCTCTGAACTGCAAAGGAACAGCATCTCCATCTGTCACATGTCTCTACAAATGAAAGGGCTGCTGTAGATAAATTACTCAGCCTAGTAGTAAATCAGCCATTTCAAGGTGCAGTTGATTAAAAAAAGCAAGAATGTAAGAACTGAACTACTGGCTCAGAAAGGATGACTGTCCTGCCCAGTATCCTGTGCATGACAATGGCCGTAGCTGTTAGTAGCAGTGACCTGAAATTGTTAAACATTCATGTGGATTGCTTTCCTTGTTTATGAAGGGTTAGCTGCTCTTTATTGCAAGCTGTCCATGAGAAATTAAGCATAGCTCTGAAGGGCAACTCACAGGCTTTCTTTGACTGATTTCTGTTTGATTTAATTTTGTTTTATCATCAATAATAAAAGAAGAATGTATTGACTTAAACCAATTAGAGAGTGCTCTGGTGTGTGCTTTTCATGGTTCGTATTTTGCACTGTGATTAGTGTGCATCTCATGTCCTTCTCAGAACCATCTAACTTTAAATGGGCCAGCCCATTCAGTTACAGAAAGTGATTTTGTCAAACTGTCACACACCCTGCTCTATCTGCCCAGGATCTGATGACGCCCAAAACATTCTTGGCAAGTGTACCTCACTTAGGTGTGTAAGGGACACATACTTGATGTAGGTCACAAGAAATCCATGACCTTACTACTGCCTTACAATTAGTCAGATACTTAAATTCCCTTGGCATTTAGGACATAAGAGCATGTTGGGGGTTGAGAAGGTTTTTCTTTTTGTGTGTGCATGTGTTCTTTTCTTCTCCTCTCAAAGGAATTTTTTCCCATGNCTGCAGCAAAAGGGAGAGTGCCTGACAGCCCCAGCAGCCGTCACTGCGGTCTGATTCCTATTACTTGTTACTGCCTTAGTTATTGTTGTTTTTTTTTTTTGCTTTGCCTTGTTGTACATATATGTATATATATAAGTAAAGACCTGTTATTCCTATTTCTTATATGTTTGCCTGAAAGCCCCTCATTTTCAAAACTATAATAGTTCAGGAGGAAGTGGGTTACATTTTTCCATTCCGGGGTGGGAGGGGGACTCCTGCCTTCCTTAGTAGACACCTGTCCAAACCAGGACAGAGCAAAAGAATTAGAAAGGCTGAAAATTCATCTTTAGGTTTACACACATACCAAATCTTGTACGTTCAGATGCAAGCGTCTGCATATTATCAGTACCACTCCCACCAGATCCAGTCACCACCAGATCCAGTCACAGCTAGTCAGGAGTTTATTCATCAGTGGAGCAGGGACAGCTGTTTGAGTCCCATGTGCCTTTGGCCAAATGACTGGTTCATTATATTTCATCTGCTGGGATTTACTTGCATAAACATAGACAGCTGGTGCCATTTGAATGCTCTTAGTTATTCCTCCTCCTCTTGTCACTAGGTCTGAAAGGTGAGCTCTGAAAGC
The DNA here is from genome assembly GCA_013400655.1 of Mystacornis crossleyi. Lineage (NCBI taxonomy): Eukaryota > Metazoa > Chordata > Aves > Passeriformes > Timaliidae > Mystacornis > Mystacornis crossleyi. The sequence goes on along the minus strand of VYZQ01061833.1, from coordinate 50,568 downwards.
TCCTTCTGGATCATATCTGTGGCTTGAGGGGTAGGTCCTGGACATCTGGGGCATCTACAGCTGTAGTGTGTGTCTTTCTTTAGGCAGCTGAATTGAGTCTTGAATGCCACTTTAGCCACTAGGATGTAGGCTGTTTGGTGTCATGCTGCCACTCCAGTAGGGTTTGAATACCCCGTAGGTCCAGGGCCTAATTTGCCAGTTCCAGGAAGGTGTCTTGACTACTTAGACCATCTTACATAGCAGTAGGTAAGTGTGTTCAGGCAGTGGAAAACTGCCTCTTTGAGTAGACTGACAGGATACTGGGGCTCTTTTCAGGCACCGTAACATCGGTGCTTTTCAAAATGCTGAAGCAGTTTTAGCCCAGGCTCTGGTCCAGAGCGGGGGCAGTGTCCTTTGTCATACTCACCCCAGATGCCCCAGAGAGTCTCCAATGGTACTACAACTGCCTGGGCAACACAGTCCTTATTGTCTCACCCCATATTTAAGTACTTGGATTTACAGGTGTGAATGTGTAGCTGGATTCTGCCCTCATTACTGAACTAGTTCACCTGCTTCTTTGTGGGGAAAAAAAAAAGCCAGAAATGTCTATATTGAATGAAATATCTTTGAATAGTTTTCCTTTCTTTAAAGGACTGATGCAGATATGGGAACACTCAGCCCAAGGTGCTTTGTGAGTGACAGCCTCGGAGAGGCAGCTCGACACATGTTCTGACAAAAACATTTTGATGTGTGTGGGGAAGGGTTAAGTCACACTGAATAGGAAGCCATGTCTTGGGACCATGATTTGACAGAAGATTTGTTGTTGGCTGGGCAAAGTTGTTGAACACAGCTGCTTTTGCTGCAGTTCCGTAAGTGGAGACACCCTTGTGAATTTTAAGCTTTGCTGCTGCTTCTTCTCTTGCTAATGATCTCTTTGTAGGCCTGGCCATTACAAGAAGTGTATGCCCATTATAAATGAAAAAAGAAAACTGCCAACCTGAATCAGTGTCTGTTCTTTGTGTCTTCCTGGAGGGGGGGGGGGAAGCGAGCTTACTTAGCCCTGAGTGTAGAGAAGCTGAACAATACTGTTTGTTTTCTGCTGTTTGCTCCTTGCTCATCTATGTCAGGATTTTAGTGTAATTTACGTTGTTTTCTAAAATATTAATGCTTTCTGTTCCTCTTAGCCTTTCCACAGCTCTTGCTTGTCTCAGCAGACACAGCAAAGATGTCTTTTGGCACATCATAGCCAAGTACCACAAAGCCTATTTAAAACCACTTCTCTTCCCAACCCCACCCCCCTTTTTTTTTTAATAACTCATTAATGTTCCAGGGTGCCTGCTTCCTTTTCAAGTCTAAAAATGATTGATGAATCTTTCAGGTCATTTATATAAAGCCTGTAGAGTTGACACACCCCTACACACACACACACACACACACACACACACAAAAAAAANACACACCACACACCAAAAAAAAAAAAAAGAAAGAAAAAAAAAGAAAAAAGAAAAAAAAGGGGAGGGATCTTCTGATTTTTAAAAGAATATGTCTTAAAGGGCAACATTCTCCATATTTTTCTGCCACAGCAGCTGCTTACAGTACAACTGGGGCATGCCACCTAGGCAGTACTGGAGTTATTCCAGGTGCACAGAATTGTAGGCAATAGAGCACAAAATACAGCACAGGCTTACTCAGGCTGGCCTGGGTTTAGACAGTCACATCTGGTCCAGAAAGATAAGTGCAGTGGAAAATTGGCTTGTTTGGCTAACTAGTTCACTTCATCTGATTCTGTTTGCTCAGGAGGTAATCCCTGTAGGATATTTTCAGTTTGGTATTTTTTCTGCATCTTGGAGAAAAGCTTGAGGAGACACAAGGAGAGGGAGAAAATGGTTCATCTGCCAGCGTGTTGGAAGATGTAAAAATAAACTACAGCTATCAATTAAGAGTAGTCAGTTTTCACACTTACTGAGAAGTGGTTTATTCATGCTTTTACTAGTGGTGATAAACAGTTATCTGTGCCTACCTCCAGCTAAAGAACATTCAATTCATTGTCAATGCAAGCTTTGCTGGACAGCAGTGAGCAGCTTTCTCAGGGAAAACACTGATCCGGTCAGTCAGAAGTCTTTCCTCCTACCTGAATTTCACCAGGAATTAAAAGCTCTCTGCCACAGAAGTAGACACTCTCATATGAGAGTGTGGCAGGAGAAAAAGAGAATGTCAGGACAGCTGAGAATCTATCCTGGGTTTGTTTCGGTGACATACCTTGTAGTTTTGAGCTAGATATGGAAAATTATAGTCTTCATTTTTCCTTTTATCCCTTACCTTTCTCTACGTTTTTCTGTTTATTTTTCTGTCTCTATATAATTCTGTTTCTTCTTCTGTTTGGAGGAGTGATAGGTTCCTTGTGGAAAGGAATGCAGGTCTCATCCATTCCACGGACTACAGCTTTTCAGAGCTAAGACAATTAATAAGTCTATAGCATGAGCACTGGTGAGCATGAGCACTAGGATGATAGTGCATGAGCACAATCTCTCAGATGGTTTGGTTGAAATGAGCTGGCTCAGTTGGTTGGAGCAATTCAAGGTTCTTCTCCTGAACCTCAGAGGGTTCCAGATTTGGTTGCTGTTCTCATTTCAGTAAAAGTCATATATTCAACAATTAATACCTTGGACTTGGTTTAAGTCCTCAAACCTGATTTCCATCATTCTTGGGAAAATTTTTTAATTTCTGGAGAATACCTATTAGTGAAGATGTTATCAGCTGTGGTTAAGAATTTAACTGCGTGTAGGGAGGGAGGTAAATTTTTAAAGTTTGATCTTAATGTTGTTTTTTAGATCCTAAATAGCTTTCAGAAGTCTATCTCTGTACATCTGGCAAAAGACATCAGTTTTTAAACACAAAATTACGTTCACGTCCTTTTGTGAATACAAATATGATGGAGAAATCCTGCTGGGCATCTCTCTAAAAGGCACTTTGTCCAAAGTAGCTATTATTATTATTATTTTTGGTGTGGATTTTTCAAAAAAAGAGATTCATCCATCTAATAAATATTCTCCCATTTCCACGGCACTTGGTTTCTACGTGATGTGACCTGATTAAAACCGTTCTTTGAACAGGATCAGCAGCGAGCCAAGTGCACCCTTCCAGAACGCCAAATGGATGACTCTGTTACCCCATGATTACTTGTGAATTGGCGACCTTCAGTTGGCGACCTGGTGTCACTGTAAATTAATCATGGCAGCAAAGTGATATTTAGGGAGTGTAATAACCACAAATGACCTTGGTGTAATGCCTCTCTCAGGAGAAAGCCAAGCTTTCATTCTCTGTGATCTCAGGTTTGCAACTCTTTTCCCCCAGTAAAAGCAGCATCGAAAGGTGATGTGTAAAGTGAAATATAAGGCATAATATCTATCTGGCAATTCAAAGTTTCTAATTCTTTATTCCAAAACAGGATTTGATAAAAACACACAGAAATAATTTCCTTTCCCAGTGGTAGCCAACACCATGTTGTCTTTTTCCTTACAGTATTAATGTCTAGGAAAACAGGAGGTGGCTAAATTTCCTTTTTTTTTTCTATCACAGGCTTTTGTCATGTTCTCTGGAATTCAACATGCAGCTCCTCCTATAGCACAGGAGTGCTTATGACAGCTGATACAGTGAACACAGGGATATATGTATTTATATACACACACACATATATATACACATATGAATACTGGTCAGATTTTGCTATGCTTGTTCTTGTGAGCTACTATCTGATATCAGATACTAATCAGTCTGATCAAGGAAACGTTTAATTTTTTAATGCTGCAGTAAATGTCTTTGTCCAGCAGGCAAGAGGTGATTTTGCATTTAAAGCTAGTTATTTTCAATACTGTTTCTAATACTATTTCATATACAAGCCATGGCATTCTGTGCTGTTTCTCTGATTTATTGCTATTGCCTCCACCTGAAGCATTTATTGACTTCTGTTAGTAAGACTATGACTATACATTTCCTTTGTGAATGGATATTAAACAGAAACTGGGCAGAGAAGCAGTGGCTGGACCTGCTGAAATCGTATCTTCAGGTGATATTTTGAAGCTGTCACTTTACATCCAGTGAAACATCTGTGTTCAATTATCAAGGACATTATTAACAGAGGACAGGTCTTCTCTCTCCAGAACATTAATCTTAGATGGCATCATGAAAATAACCAGGCTTCTCATAAGATAAATACTGCAAAAGAAGGGTGAAAAACTGTATGCATAAAATGTACCTCCCTAACTCCCAACAAACGTGGAGGCTGTGCCAAACCCTTCAGTGCAGGAGCAGAAGAGAGCTGCCAAGTATTTGCCAGATACACACTAGTGTTATGGTACACACGCTAGTGGCACACACACTAGTGTTGGCCATGGAAACCAGGTGGAATAGATGGATATGAAGGGATTTGACTGCTCTTTTGTAGAACGAGCAGCATATATCTCTTACTGATGCATGCATCCTGATGTGGCTCATGGCATTTAGCTGGGATGCCTGGAAACTCTGTGTAACTACTGGCAGTGCACTGGCCTGGGCTCATGTCTTTCAAAGCTCAATAACAAGAAAGGATAAAATAGAGAAAGAGAAAACTGCACATTTTTATTTCTCTCTTCACACTATTCCTTTGTGATGAGTCCTGTAATAGCCAGACGCTCCTCCTAGTATTTCTCTGAATCCTCAGGGGCTTTCTCTGGATCTGGGACTTAGCAACTAAGCAATGGCTCATGCTTTTCGACCAATTTGTTCACATGCATCCAAAAGTGGATTCAAGGGGCTAGCAGCATCCCAAACAGCCCCTTCCTCTTGTCTGTAAAATGAATTCTTTTGAAGGTTATGTAGTAAGGCTAGGAAAAAATGGTGTGCATTCAGTGTGAAACATCCCCCTGTAAACTGTGCTCCTTATCAAAATGATCAGAGGATGAGATGGTGGGGTGGGTGCAATCAATTTATGTATCTGTCCATTCATACATCCATGTAAAATTACACTGAGCAGGTTTCGAAGTTTTTTCCTATGTTGTCTTATTTTCACTGTTTGTATATTTTATGTGTTTGTCTCATTTTTTTCCTATTGTTTGTTTGTTTGATTGGTTGGTTGTTTTTTCTTACTGGCTCATTTTTATATTCTGTCTTCATATGTATCTTCAGGTAAAAGGAAAATAAAGATTCCAGTCCCTGAGTGCCAGAAAGTGTCACTTCTCTCAAGATTCAGCTGTCACCAGACACTCAAACCCCTCCGCTCCTCATGTCTACCCAAAAGCACAGGATAACCACTGTGCACCTGAAACCAGACTGCTGCTGGCATAGTCCCTGAGCCAATTCCTCCCTCTCTCAGGAAGGATAATCAGATCCTCTCCTCTGTCAGCTGATGAATCCGCACTGGGACCTTTGGAGACACCTGCTCATCTGCTGGCTCCTGCTCTGCCGCAGCCAGGGCCAAGTAAACTTCAAAATTAAAACTCACAGAAAACTCATCACAAACAAGGGCAGATGACCGAAGTTATCTCTGAAGAAGTAACATAAGGTCAAATCTTCTACACAGGATAAGTAGGAGTGCTGCATTTATTCTCTGGTGGTTATTTTTCATTCCTCCTCCCCCCTCCCCAGTAAATAGCCCTAAGCTTTGCCAGCCAATAGCAAGTAGAGTTGAAATTCCAATTTCTGTTTCATCCCAGTATGATATCCCTAGAGTGCAATTGCTTCACAAGCTGTCAGTCCCAACACAGGGATGCTAAATGGACCTAAAGAGCTCTTTGAAATCTCAGTATAAATTATCCTTCTGGAGCCGAACCAATGCACATTTTCTGCCTTCACATGCTGACACGCTGTGCACATTTACCCTGACTCACACTCTGGCTTTAATGGCACTTTGACAATAAGTAATCTTGGCTACAAGCTGCGTGTGGACAATGACTTGTACTCCCCATTTCTGTTTCACCCTCAAAAACAGTGTTGTAAAATACCCTCAGCTTCACGATCTCTTCAGGCCAGATGGGGATTTGAACAGGGTGGGGTGGAGAGGGGTCCACCTCACCTTGCCTTGGTGTGGCCATTCCAGCAGTCCTCCTCGACTGACGGACCGGCTGTCACTCGCTCATCCTTGCAGATTGTGTAGGGCAATGTTGACCAGAACTTTTTAGAGAGCTTTAGCTTTTCTTTAATGTCTGTTACCTGATTAAGAGACAATGAGAGGGAAAACAGATTAAAAACATCAGCCACACTAATTATAACATTAAACAACACATTGTTTAAATTTGTAATGGTGATGATGGTGAACGTTAAAAAAGCTAAAGGTGCTAAAACTTAATTTCATGTGTATAAAAACAAGACCCTCAGCATTTGAGTTCAGAACATAAAAACAATCAAAGTCACCTTTTTCCACAGGCAAGACATTAATAAAAGCATGTTGCATCTTGCTCTTCCTAGTCTCCATTTGTCTAAGATTTTCTAAATATACACCTTTTTAAGAATTAATATGCCTCAAAGTCTGCTGAATGTGAATTCAGTTAAACAGTGTACATCAGATAAACCCATCAGCTTGGTCATGTCTTAGAAAAATATTATATAGACAGCTACATGTGCAGGTTCTAAGAAAACAGTGCAGTGCGAGCTGATGCTGAACTGATTTAAAATACACAGGCTGAATACATTACAGTACATTTGGATCTCAGTTACAGAGAGAAGTCATGCAGAGACTATATTCATCTTTGCTATTATGTGTAGATAAATGTATGTAGCTGAATACAGAATCCGCATGCAAGAAGTGTTGGGACAGTATCGAAACAGTTTCTTCACCTTATAAATTCCTTGAGCAATAATTTAATTTGGCATGATTCAGGCAGCAAGCAGGAACAAACTGGATTTCCAGCACTGACTTAATAAATAAATGCTCTGACTGAAATTTTATCAGTTCTTGTTTTGCGTATGGTATACTAGAGTGGAAAGATCTACAAGAATAGATAGAAAAAACAACAAAGGACAGACTACAAAGGATGAATACTGCCACTGTTGTTCTTATGGAAACAGATGCAGTTCACATTAAGTTGTAATAGGATTTAGGGGAGCTTGTTGAATAGCTTTTAAAGGAAATCGCTAAGCTTTGTTCTTTAAAAAAACCCAAGAAATAAAAGCTCTCCATTCTTCCATTCAGTTTTGAATTGTCTTTTAGGTTGTTGAGGTACAATATGGTACTCGGCTATTTATCTCTTTTATCTTTTTTTCTCAGGACATGATAGCTCTCCTCGCAAATGGCCCATGCTGCTTTGCTATGCTCAAACTCTGTGGAATGTCACTTTATAAGCCAGGAGATAGAAACAGCTGAGAATGTTATTTCAGAAGCATTGTTTGAATTTTCATCCACAAGAAATAAGTAGGACAGTATTTTTCTCTATGGGTTGTTGACAGTGTTTCTTGCAGTGATAGACACCTTATAAATCTCCTCCACACCCTTTGCCAAGCCCTAGTTGCTTTGTTTTCACATGAGATACTAGTGGCATTTGCAAGCTTTTAAAGTCTCAATAGGGGAGCCCTGTCAAGCCAAAAAATAAATCCCAGTTTAGAGTCTGTGAGCAAGGCTTTGGCAGAAGCGGAGATGGTCTCAGGATGCCTGCCCTTTCTGATGTCTTTAGTCCATGGGTTCCAGGTTTTTGGGGAGACAGCAGTCCCTCTTCTTCCCTTCTGCCCATGCTGAGGGTAAAAACCCCAAGGTTTCTACTGGGACAGCTAATCAGCACAAGCAACTCAGCTAAACTGCCCATTGTTCATGGTGTGTAAATTCCTGCTAGGACACAGTGATGACAGAGAAATTCTACAGAAAGTTTAAGGAAGAGAGTTTATATGGTGAAGGATCCAGTCATACAATCTTGGTGAACATGAAAGTCAAAGGGATAGATTTTCCTATTATTGCTTGTGCCTGGATAACTACTTACTCAAGCAATCTGATAGATATTGGTGGTGAGTAATTAGCGTTCAGGGCAGTAACTTCACTGCCTGCTGGAAGTTATGTAAAGCTGCTCAAAACTCAGATGTTTAGAGTTACATTCAGATTTTGCCCATATTCAAATTAGAGCTGGTGCTCTAGGACTTGAGGACTTCTGTCTTGAACCACAAGTGATTCAACACCTACTGGAAAGTGATTTTCCCCCTGACCCTTCTAAGGGCTGTAATTTGGCATACAAGCCTTTCATTTTCATAGAAACCAGCAAAAGAATGGAGAGAGGTTCTCACAGCTCACACTCTGCACATGCTCTCCAGATATCCCCTGAAAATCAAAATGAGGACTCTTATTCCCCAGTCACTTCCAAAGATATTAAACGGTGTATGCATACTCCAGATAAGATAACAAATCATTAAATTTCCTAACAGATTTTAAAAAAATTTATGTTATGGAAGTACACCTGATAAAGTAAGATGGTCTTACTTTACTCAGGATTGTTGGTAAATGACAGCTAATTAAATCTCAGAGGCATCCTTCTGAGGTGCTATTCCCATTTTAGAGCCTGGGGAGAAGAAGATGTTTGCATGACTCACAAAAGGCAGCAACAGCAGAAATGACTACAGCTTAGGGAAAGGTTACCATTTACAGCCTCTCTGGATGCCTTCGATTCAGGTGCATTTTAACATTTTTTTAAATCTCCTTCAGATATTTCCCTTCACATCTATCTCTCACCTCACACCTCCCTACTGCCTTATTTCATCATGGAACTTTACATAACTTGTGTGGACTCAGTCTCTGAAGTCTCGCCCTTTCCTGCTGTCTCACCAGACCTCTGTTAATCCTCAATTTCTGGCAGTGGAGTTTGCACATCTATCTAACTGGTTCCTTGAACCTCATCCTGAAGCCTTCTGGAAGTGCAGTGTGGTGTCTGATGGCTTTGCTGAGGGAATTCTGAACACTGATTGATTCACCTCTTCTTTTAGGGAGTAGCCTGATGGCCACTTCTGCGAGATGAATGTTTGGGCAGGCAATGACTTTGGCATTACTTCTCCTAATTCTATTCTGCAGCTTCAAATGCAGAATAGAATTAGGAGAGGTAATGCCTGCCATGACATGTTAAACTTTTGCCTGTGGGTTTCAGAGGCTTCAGTTCTGGGATCCTGTCAAGCATGACCACAGAAATTCTCGTATTAGTCCCCATGGTTACACATGTTCCTCTGTACATTGTTTTGATCGCCACCAGCATTGAAAAAATATGTAACAGATGTACAGACCCTTGAAAATGAGATAAAACCCACTAAGGACTCAGTTAATATTGCTTGCTTGTGATTTATGAAGTCAGACTACTGTATTCCCTAGTGACCTGTGGCCTTGTAAATGATTCCTTGGCATTTCCCATTCTTTGAATTAAAGATTAACTTTCAAGCTTGGTTAGGCTTCTGTGGAAACATTTAAATATGAGACATATGCAGTTTTGATATTTTACATATTTCCTTTCCACTTGCTCTAGCAGAGATTTACAGGGATTAAGACAGCTGGATATCTTTGTCTGTAGCTAGCCTGATTTTCCCTAGTTATCTTTCTGACATAGCCCTGATATTATATTGAAATACCCCTTTTTCAGCTACTTTGAAGGTACGAAACTTGCTCTGAATCATAATACTTCATCATAAGAAAAAAGATATAGCAAGACTCATGCAAAGAGTTAAATTTTTAATTTAATGCGGGATATGTCGAAATGGATATTGAAATAGCCTTGCCTTGATCTATAATTGCTAACAGAAAAAAGACATTACTGTGTAAGTGAGAAAAGTTAAATATTTACATCATTTGCAAGGAGAAACTCATACCCAGAGTTACAGGAATAATATAGCTACACACCCTACATTGAGAAATACAGCTTATTTCTTATTTCTGCCACTGACTGCTTATGTGACCAAGTCAGTCACGAACGTCACGCAATTCCTCAGCAGAAATTGGAAGGGCATCCATGAGCTCAGTCCCAGGCCTACCAGCATGGGCTCAGTCATAAGGCAAATAAAGCTGACCCATGTTTCGGTCTTCTTTAGTCACCTTGCACTCCAAAGTCATGAAGCAAGCTAAAAGCAAGCCTGTCACTTTAGCAGGAATCAGACCTTAGCATTCCTTGCTTTATTTCAGGACATCTGGATAAATTGAGAATTCAGAGTAAGTGCTGAATATACCATGTAAAAAGAAAAGTGTGCTGAATACCAGTTTTACAAGGCATGAAAGATCGCAGAAGGAGCCTTGCTTGTGAAGCAGGCAGACAATTGCCAGCGGAATCCCTTTGGCTTAATTTCTGATGGAAGAATGTTTCTTTGGCAGTGGGATGAAGTGTGCTCAGAAGCAACTGGGGGCAAAAAGCAAGTTTTAAATATGGGTGCCTTAAAATAATTTTTAAAAAGTAAATTACTATTTTTTCTTTTCGTCCTGCTCTGCCAAGTCCTTCCCTGTCAAGACCATCTAATATTCCTTCCAGATTTATCATCCCCACCCGTATAATTCCTACTTTCAAAGGTAAAGGTCTATCAGAAGATGCTAAAATCATGTTCAAAGATGGTGAAATGCACACAAACCTGATGTAGGTTCAGTGCAGTAAATGAAATCAAATAATATGGCGTCTTTATGTTAAGAAGAAATGTTTCCCATTTCTCAGTTTTTCTCAATGTTTCCCAGTTTCTCTTTCTTCTTCCTGATGTTTTTGAATTGCATTTTTTTCTTGTTTATTCTGCAATTTGGGAAGATTTTCCCTGTGAAGTGCAAGCAGAATATTCAGCTTGCCTTTCTGTCNAAACTTTCTCAACCCCCAACAGATGCTCAGAGACATCTTGACACAAAGTCCCACTGAGAATCAAGCCTTTATGACCTGGAAAAATGTACAAATGTTTCTGGTTGTTCACTGGAAGTTGCTTCTCTGCGGTACCAGGGTGCCACCCCAGGTGTTGTACTGTGGGTTAGTGCATAGTGACTGCTTATGATGGGGTGCTGTAATTTCAGGGACTTAGGATGTGTATGTAAAGTGTATCCTCCAGTGTGTCACACTGACAGAACGGCTACAGACAGTGAGTGGAAAGAGGTCTGGCATTTTGTCTCAGAGAACAGACAGGAGAGCAGCCATCACAAGCCATGTTTGTGTCTGTGCAGTTTCCTTAGTCACAGACTCCTTTTCCCTTTAATTCACAATCAACATTTAACTAATGCCACTTCATGCTGCATTATTTCCCAGTGAAAAACCAGACAAGTTTTTTGTTTGCCTGCTGCTTGCTTTGCCCTAGAAGTGCCTAAGACACCCAGCCACGCACTCAGCACCCTTGCAGTCTTTATTAAAAATAATGTAGACCTTGTATGATGATGGGCAGCTGGATAATGGATTTATGGATATGGTGCTTGAGCACCTGAGCTGCATGTGGAATTGTGAGAAGCATGCCCTTCATCATGGGCATGGCCAGGTAGGAAGAACAAACAGTTCACCACCATCTGATTTGTGTTCTGCTGTACCAGCAGAAAGCTGCACCAGACTTTCATACATCGATTTATGTCCATTAGGGATTTAATCTGAAAGCATTCTAAGACTAACAGCCAACAATTTGTTCAAAAGGACTAGGTTAGCAGGCACATATTATACACTGTTTCTAACCAAGTTGTTATGTTTATGTATCTGCTACATGTGTGTGTCACAGTCAGGGCATGAATCATATGTCACAAGCGGCTTAGTATAGGATGGCTGGGTGTTTTAATTGACACAGAGTTTTCCTTGTAAAACGACCTTAATGAAAAACAGTTAACTTGGACCCCTAAGTTTTAGGGGCTGTCCCTCAAGAAAGATGTGTCTCCTGCGTGTCCTTTGTCACATCTGCCATCTTCATACAGATATGTCAGAGGCACCAGGCATTTATGTATAAGCAACTGAATTGGGCTCTCTCTATCTCAAACAGATAAAGAGGATCCCTCTCAGAGGTTTTTTTAAAGGCACCTTCATTTCTCCACTGATTAGATGTAGGGAGCTTAGGCACATATTTTTGTTTAGAATGCCTCATTAGGTGCCCAAAATTTCAGTGCACACTAGGTACCTCAGTGAGGGTGACTTGCTTCGATTATAAAACAAGCGAGGCAGAACTTTATTTGCTCTATATGGAAATTTTTTCATACATTATACATTTCCATACTTTCTTATGAAATAAATTTAAATGCCAAGAACTTGCCAAACCACCATGCGCTTGACGGCAGATTATTTTCAGCCTCTTAAAAAGTGAGAGATACGCCACATGGGTTCAGCAGGATTTGAGTTTCGCGTTGCCCCAGCTGCCAGGGAGCACCCTGGATTTGGTGGACCCTCGAGATGGCAGTGTTGCTCAGTCTTTAGGCTGCTGCCAGCTCCCCCCCAGCACACCCGCTGTGTTTCCCAGAGAATAAGACCGTAGATTGTTCCGCTGAATATAAAACTGACAACCCTGTTATTTTAAACTCGAAAGTGACAGGCTGTTATTTTAATGAGGTCTGCCAGTGCCAAGGTTAACCAAAGCTTTATTTTCCCTACAAAACATTAAGGCTGTGGTTCTAAAAAGGGGGCTGTGAAATTTTATGGTTATTGATACTTTCTCAGGGCAGAGAAGTTCTGAGAATTTCACCCAGGTCTTCTTGCTCAATAAATGCGCCTTTTTTTTTTTTTTAAATTTTTTTTTTTTTTTTGGTGACTTTAAATGGTCCGGGGCTTTACCAATAACTGCCTGCTCATGATTCATGCTTCTGAATCTGCAGAAAAGCAGATGACAGCTCTTCTAATCAAGAACTAACGCAGAATCCCAGTTATAAAGCACAAATGTGCACTTGGGTAATTTGTGAAACAAAACAAATGAGCCAGGTGACTTTCCAAGGCAAGACTTTTCTCATCAGAGTATTTTAAAGCAAAATGAAAGGATTTTTTGCTGTCATTGTCTCTGAGAGCTATCATCTCCTTGACAAGAAAAAAGTTAAGGCCTTTCATAACAGTAAAGAATGGCTGTTAACCATATCAAATTCTCAGAATAACACATATATAAGTTCAGAGAGGGTGCATTCAGCTTCCACACTAATACTCCTACACTTATGTATCTACATTCACATCACAGTCCCCAGAAACCCAACACTGACTCACTTAAGTTTCTAGTGCCATTTGAGACACCTGCAGTGACCTGGGCAAGTCTCCTATAATTTGTGATTTATAAGTGACTGCCCAGGGTGCTGTCTTGGATGACCTGGTTGAATTGTGTTTCACTGAGCTTTGACCTGAAACAGGTATTTCAAAACAATCCAGGTTGCCTACTGCATGTTTTTTCAGGAAAATAATTTATGGGTCTGCATAGGGGCTGACATGATCTTGCAGAAGGCTCCTTGCCACCTGTGGCCCGGAAATGCTGGTGTCATGCTGCGTGTTCGCTGGCTCCAGGGGCAGGTGCCACTGCCCGTGGAGGGGCTAGACATCACTGCTCAGAGCTGACAGCCTTGTGCTCCAGAAGAATACAAGTAAAGCAGGCATGTGCCTTTGGGATTGCTGCCTTTGCGTGTCTTAGCCCTCTCCCGGAGATCGTACCTTCAGCAGTCTCCACAGCCCTGCAGAGAAGTGTAATGTTGTCTCATATCATCAAATGGACCCTTCTTTTTTTATAAAAACACTGATATTTATGCTTACAGGCAGGTAGAGCCTGACACAAAACTCCTCCCACATTCAACATTCATTTTGGCTGAGGAGACACGAAGGGCAGAAGTCTGTCCAGTGGTGGAGCAACCTGGGCTAATGTCCTTTCCGTAAATGTGTCCTCCTTTCCGTAAATGTGTCTATTTAAACTCTACACTTTGATCCTTAGTAAATAAAAATATTGTTTTTGGAAAGTAGAAGGTACTGGAAACCTCAGTGCCCTGAAATGGAAATCTGTAGGACCTGAAGCAGCTTTCCCCTTCCATGCAATACCTAGGAGCAGTGCTAAAAAGCTGGTCTATAAATCTGATCCAAGCAAATCCAAAGCACTCGGAGGAATCAGCTTTTTATTGCAGATAAGTATAAAAGTAGCAACAGAAATATGCTGGAATCTTAAAGATAAAATGCCAGAGGTTTTTCTGTGGCAAGGCTAAGCCGTTAAGCACTGATTCTTTCTGAACAGCCCTTCCTCTCTACAAGCAAAAATGTTAATAGCTAATGTAAACAATTACTAATAGAGTATTTCAAGCTTACATAGACTTTCTTCTGTCCTGGAAATGTTCAACTGTTACCTGTAGTGAAGTGGCTGTTTCTTCTCTTAAAACTCAAGGGTTTAAAGGAACTGCATGTGTTACAGCAGACAAATAGTTCAAGCCTCCCAAGAGCTGTGAGAAGCTTACGATTTCAAAGGGCAGCAAGAGCTGGTATAAGAAGTCCTTTCATAAGAGAGCAAGGATAATTGTACTTCATACTTGAAGCAGCCTTGCATTTAACTTCACTTCTTCTAGTAGCTACTTCTTGACATAGCTCCTTTGCTTTCCAAACTGAAGAACTTCTCAGTGGACTCTCAATGACTCAAAGCCAAACTTTTCAGACTCTCTTATCCCAGGGGATCACCAGGCCCCACAGACTCAGCCTGAGGGAGAGCAGCTGCAGAGAGCAAGGCATTAGAGCTGGTAGAGTGCTCTTCTCCACATCATAATCTGGTCCCCATTATTAGTGTTTTATGGGAACACCCCAAACTTGCAGCTGTACCATGCAAACTCCTGCTTGTTTTAACATCATGATTTATTTCATCCAAAATTAATCCCCTGTTAGGGGATTTCCCTTCCCTAACACCTCTGGTTGCCAGCCATTCTCTCCTGGAACTGGAGCTTGGTTTCAGTGGCCTAGATATTTTCCTTCTGGATTATTTTAAACCGAATATATAAAAATCTGCATTATAACAAGTGGTGAATATATACAGTCAGGAAAGATTTAAAAGTCAACACAGAGGCTTTGTGACATTGCAAGTGCTCACGTAGTGATGTTTAAATTTGTAATTTTTTTTTTTTTGTGCCAAATTTTCTTTCCAGACTCCAGACTCTCCAAGGAAGATGCCATAATTTCGTTTTCAGAGTTGTTTTGGAGATGAGATAGTTACCAACAAATCGATGTTAAATCACATGCAAATGACAATTGTTAAAACATCTAAGTTCTAAGTGAAAATCACAAAATATTTAGAATGAAAAAGGTAATGTTTTCAGAGACACGAAGTTATGCAAAAAGATATTTCTGGCAGGGTGAGTAGGCTCAGCAGGGAAAGCGCTTATCAGGAAAACAATCGGAGTCAGAGAGAGCCTTGTAGTGTCAATCTGCTTTGTCAATATACTAATGGCTTTCCTTGCCTTCCTATAGAGCAGAGGAGCTGAGGTGGAGTTGCACTCTCCTGTCCTTTCACTAGAGGGTTAAGTACCCCAGTTATCGGATCCTCACAGAACAACTGCACACCGCTTCCTCAGGGCTGCCAGGGACTCGCGCAGATGCAGACAGGAGATGTAGAGGTTGGGTATGGGTCCAGCTACTGCTGATATTCAAGAATCACTCTAAAAGAGGGAAGAAATTTAAGTCCAGATTGAAGTATAGCAAAGTAATGGGGTGCTCTAATAAGATTTTATCCTAAAGCAGCAAAAATCTAATGAGACTAATCAATTCCCTATTTTCTGCCATGGCTGGGTGGAAAGTAATGCGTTTAGATAATCTTTCAAGACTGGTGCTCAATCTAATACTGACTCAGGAAACGGACCCCTTCTTTGGTTCTCTTTGAAGTAGATATGTGTGAGATGTTACATAGTGATTCGTGTCATTGTGGAAACACACCATGGGATCAGTATAAACAAGAATACCGACGTAAAGCATGGACATGAGACAAAGGAAAATAAAATAATTTCATTATCTTTCCGTTTAAAACACTTTGCTGTAAATTGTTGGCTTTTGCTGTTATGTATTTTTACCACTATGTAACTGCTTTAGCAAATAATTATGAATTGTATCCACTTTTTTATGCATAGGGAGACTGTGGGCTTGACTGAGACCTGTTCCTGCTGTTACCTGCTTGCTGGGGGTGAAGCCTGGTAGCATGTTTGAGCCTTGCGCAGACCCGGTGGGGGTTTGTAGCCACTGCTACTTGCCTACGAGACTAGAAGCTAGCCAACATGTTCGGGCTTGTTCGGACTTGTACCCCAGCACAGTGTGCACGACACAGCCCAACAAGACATTGCCTATAAAGAGGCAGTGACCAGGGGTAAGACGGACGTGTTGGCGGAGCGGAGACTCCCCGCGTCCCCAGCGCTGCTTGCTCCTTCCTAATCAACGAATTAATGAATTCCTTATTGATTGATCAGCTTTGAGTGTGGTGAGTAATTTATAACATATGTATATCTCTAGTCCTCAGTCTGAGCCCTGTGACTTGGTGAGCCGTATGAATTCAAAGTGCACAGCTCACCTCTGCCATAAATTCAGTACACTGAAAAACCATTTGTGCAGTCTAATCTGGACAATTTAAAGAGCAAACACCGATGGATAGGAATGAGCACAGTTTTCAGCACTTGAGGCATACTGTGTGAATTTAAATGAGGTATCTGTCCCAAAGAGTTTTTATTCCAAATTGAAAAACGAAGAGAAGAAAGGAATACCCCATATAGATGAAAAATAATCATACGCCAAGCAAATTACCTGAAATCAGAGAGTCACTGGATAAGCAAAGCATTATCCCTACATCTCTAGTACCTTTCTTACAATGAAAACTCTATTTTCCCTTCTTGAATACTGCTTTCGGTAAAAAGCCTCCCCATTTCTCCAAACACGTCTACCAAACAGTAGTGATAATATAGCACAAATCAAGCTATATTTAAATCAAGCTGATAAACACAGCATGCAACTAGGCTTGGTGTTACTGCTTGAGTATTTGTTGTGGCTCTTGGGCAGGCTTTGTAGCTTGCCGTCCATCTCCCTGCCACCGCAAGCACGCTGCTGGCATCAGGGAACTCTGTGTCACCACACTGCTGAGGGGGACACACCGCTTTCTGGATGCTGCCAGGGGAAGGGGCCTGAGTCAGGAAGCTGTGTATGTAAACTTGATTTTGACCTTATTTTTTCCCCCCCTTTTTGTCTTTTTATTTTTTTGTCTCTATTTTTGTTTTTGTTGGTTTTTTCGGTTTTTTTTTTTCGCAACAGGTATCAACCTTCTTCCTGGGCTTGCACCTTCCCCTTCCCTTTAGCGCTAATGCAAGAGGCCCCGGCACCAGAGCGGCGGTAGGGGGAGGAGAGGCTGCGTGGCTCTGCGGGGACAAGGATGCTGTCACTGGGATATCTCCAAATACAAACAGAAAATGGGAATGCATCTGTTCTGCACCTTCTGCTGTGGGCTGTGAGGGCAGGGTGGGTGGTGAAAGGAAAGCTACAGGACCCGAAGCAATCAATTTGCAATGGATAGCAAGTGAGTCACTTCACACAGAACAGTAAAATATTCTCGTCTCATTCTTCCCTCAAAGCCCAGGCAATCCCGCCTGCTCTTCACAGCTGTCTCTGAGAACAAACAGGTACAACTGAGCTGCAGAGCTGCCTATAGCTGGCAGGCAGCCTCCTGCCAGTTACCCCTCTTGATGGAAGCAAGTAGCTGGACAGAAGATCGATGCTTGCTCCTCGCACACAGGCAGCTTAAAAGCAGCCCAGCCCCTGTGCCAGCCCCCTCACGATGGAGGCAGCTGTGCCCTGGTTATTTATTTGGCTTTTTTTCAAAGTGCCTACCCCACCTTAGCCTGCTGATGCTTTTCAGCCACACCAGGCATTTGGTGATCACAGGTTGTGTTCTGACGATCAGGAGTCTATCACAAAAATAATGACATTATAAAAGCAACAAGTGCTGCAGTTTATTTGCCTCCAAAATCTAGAAGCTTTGAAACTCATGTTTGGGGGATTTAGTAATAGTCACAAAAGCTGGAAAATTGGATTTGTTTTACCGTAAGAGTGAAGACTGCAGATTTTAAGAAAAGCAGTTTCACAGGATAGGGAGTGAAAAATCTAGAAAATTTGCAATTTTGTCTATAAAAAGTAAATCCAGAGTTCTTCACAGTGTAGAAAACCTCCAAATGGAAAAAAGAATATACAGCCTCACAAAGAGTAGTGTCATAAAGGAGATAAAGATAATAATAGAAACATTCACATTTTTCGTCTATTTTAGTTATTTTCCAGTCACTGAATCAAAGCTACCATTGATACTGAATGCGTAAAATATAGGCCACTGCCTGAAGAATATTTTCAAGATCCCATAAGGATCCTTAGCTTCACAAACTCTTTCATTCCTTATCCTCTTAATTGGAGTATTTAAAGAATGTCATTTGAAAAGCTGGGATTTGGTGAATTGGAGTAGAAAAGGACCAGGGAAGTAGTGGCACAGTGCAGAAGGATCCTAGTTACCCCCTACAGGAGTTCATACAAATATGTGAGGAAAGACCAAACCCTGCCATCTCTGAGCTACCTGTGAAAGTAGAGACACAAGCTTGGCAGAAAAGAAATACGATTTTTGGCAAGGGAGAGGGAAAATTTCCCTTCTAAAATATCTTTCTCCAGAGGGCTCAGAGCAGTTCAAGAAGTTAAACTATAAGGAAAAATTATGAGGACTCACCTAAAGTAAAAACTCACTTAATTGTTTTAACCATCAAATCAATCAGCGGCGGGGATTATGTTATAATTTATAACACATTTTTGAGTCACTGCAAATTTATTTTAGTACTTCCTTGAAACTTCCCTGACAGTAATTTATGCAGGCCAAAGTCATATTCTGTCAAACATATCTCAGGCTATCATATATCATCTGTCCATCAAAGCCAATAGCAGTAGACACAGGGAATTTGAAAAAAAAAAGGAAAAAAATAATAGAGGAACAGAAATATTTTATAATGAATAAGATAACACTTGGGATAAAAAAGAAAAAAAAATATGAAAATGGGTTTCAGACAGAGTGTTCCACTGCTATTCACTGCTCTTACATCTTTGCATACAAGAACAGTGGTTCCTAGAGGGGACCTGGTGTTTGTGAAGGAAAGCAAGCAAATGTACAATTGCTCTCAAATGTACAAATGTTCAGAGAGGAGTGGCTTGAAAAAAAACTTAAAATCCCTGTGGAAAGAAACAGCCCAGCACCAGTTTTTCTTTATTTAATTGCTATGTACAACAGAATAAAGAACATGAAGCAAATGTGGTGTTCAGGGAAAAAAAAAAAAAAAGAAGGAAAATTATACTTATTAGCATGCCTTTTATTCTGCACTGTTAACATCTTGCTGTTGTGTAAAAAGATTGCCACAAGGAAGAACAAGAAGTAGGAGAAGTACAGAATCCTAATTGAGTTTTCCATCCTAAACAAAATACCGTGATGATTGCTCATTCATTTGGCATTCCTATTCTCCCTGAGTCAGCACTCTGAACGGCAACATCCTCCTGTGATATTTCTGAGCAATGGCCTGACCTGTGGGTCATTTGCCAGCAGAGCAAACAGTTGTTGATTACCCTGCCCTAAATATCAAGCAAGTAGTTACATTCTCTCTGGTTCATATCTTGAGCCACAAATGGGCACATATGAGGAGGACAAGCATAGAGACTCAAGAATATGAGTTATTCAGCAGCTATGAGAAGGGGTGATGAGGTTCAAATTTTTTTTTGTCACAGTGGTAATAACTTGCATTGGAATATAATGAAAAATTCATTACTTCTTATTTTACTGGGTTATTTTTTTCCTTTTTCTTTTTCTGTTTTATCTTTATCTCATTTTCTTCTTCCTTTGTACAGAACAGAATCTCCTTCTTCCGCTGTCTTGGTTGCCTCTGTCTGTCCTGCATGGTTGGGGTATACTGAGGTTGTGGTCTGGTAACCAGCTCCCGGGGTTATGACAGCTCCAGCTCTGCTCTGTGAACACCTGAGGGGAAACATGAGTGAACCCTTGCAGGCATGCAGAGATGGAAAGTGGCTTAAGAGACTCTTCCTTGGCACCCCATGCTGTGACTCTGCCAGTGTGAGCATAGCTAAAGGGCAGGAGATTTTTTGGGTCAAAGCATGTAGGGCTGTGCAAAGTAGACATGGGCTTTTGCTGGGCTATTTTTTCAAGCATATCCATTTTTCAGCACTAGCAGATCATTCCACGTGTATACATAGACATATACTCCCCTACACTTAACTGTTACTGCATGGCGAGGTCATCTAAATCAGATACTACGGGAAAAACTGTAATTCCCATCCAGTCTTTATACTCTGATTTCCTTTCCCAGAAATCAGGAATTACAAAAGTTTTGGGAGGTGTGTACTTGAGTCTTGACAGTCTGGAGCCGGTGCCAAGCCAGAGGGGTTAGCCCAGTCTGAGCATCCAGAGCAGCTGGATGCTGTCATTTAGCTTTTGCCTGTGAAGGCTGTAGGAAGTAACTCACTTTTAGGTATGTCAAGTCAGCATGCAAGAGGTTAAAGCATATTAAAAAAGGTTTCAAGAAACTTTCCCCAGAAACTAAAGTTGCCTGTAGTCGTAGAACAGATGTACTTCTCTGGAGCAGCTATAAATCCTTTGAGTACCCTAATAAATACACTGCACATTCATTGGAACAATGTGCTCCATGGATTTAAACTGCATCTTATCACTTTTTCCTGAAAATAATTATCACACCTCTTAGAGGCTATATTTGGGATTTTTACCCTTATACATATATCTGCTTTCCTCTCTCTAGACAGATATTCTGCCATGAAGGATGTGTGCATTTGCAGCCTGATTTTCTCCCCAAAGAACAGAAATAACCCTATGACTATACACGGGGGCACTGCTTACAGTTAAATCAAGGTGCCCTTGAATATGGCTGGAAGCTACAGGCACTGCAAGTCCTACTTTTAAACTCTTCCAGGAGCAACACAAACCTTAGTGCACAAAATACATTTTCTAAGTGTCTCTTTTCATATCAGTCCATTGGATGATCATGCTGTAATCATGAAAAAGTAGTTGAACAAGAATTTCAGAGCAGTGTAATCCTGGTGATATTTTTGTTACCTGCTTTTCCAAAACAGTGTGTTGGTCACAGTTGCTACTTTGGAATGGCTTTCTGAGAAACGTCTTCACTGCAAAATAAAGCCAAATGAAAGCTCTATACTTTAATATTTTTTAAAGACCTGACAAGTTAGATTCAAGTGAGGCTGTCTAGGCTGGATTCAGATTCTTGGGACAGTGTGTAGATGATTTAATTTTTCCTTTTGATTCAGGTATCAGGCAAGGTATCAGTGCTAGGATCTTTGTTTTTCTCTGAAATTCAAAAGGAATTTGGTAGGTAGAACACATTTTAAAAAGTACCAGAAAAAGCCCAGATTGAAAAACCTCCCATAAGGATACCACAGATTTATGAAAAATCCACAGAGTATTCTTACCACAAAGAGAAACAAGATGTTATAATAATGGGAAGGAGGAAAGCAATGCACAGGGACAGCTCAAGTGAGCCCAAAAGGAAAACTGTAAATAAGTTCTATTACAGAAAGAAAGACATGCCTGATAACTCTAGGAATAGAACTAAAAATTCCTTTTGATGAATGTACAATAGATGCGTGCAATCCTATACAACGAAGAACAAAATTATTTTGTGCAGACTAAATTCACAGCATTCTGAAATCATTCCTCCTTGCATTAATTTGACTCCAAACACCAAGAGCTGGTCTTGATTGAACATCACGGGTGGTAGCTTGCATTACAGCTCAGACCAATACTATTTTGATCACAAACAGATTTTTCCCAATGCAGTACTGGGAGCAGATAGCTCTGGTTGTAGTCCTTAGGGACAACAAGCTAAGCTACTTTCTCTCAGCAGACAGATGATTTCTAGGTGTTTACCTGAGCAAAGAAAAGGTACTATTCAAAAGTAGTAATCCATACTTGGGGACTAAAGCACCCTAGAAAATTCAAGAGATATTTCCTCATAACACGAAAAACGCTCACAGTGCATACTGACATCCTGCAGACGTGTAGATGAGATGCTTCACATAGAAAAGTAATGATACTGTGAAAGCCATAAATACTCAAGTCTGCTGGAGGCTTGCTGTATAGTAATCACAAAATGATCTGTGTATTCACTTGTAAAAAGAAAATTTGTTTATGAACAGCAAAGCCATATGAAAGCATGGCTCCTCCACCAGCAGTAATATTCATGAAACGCATTTTGAGCTGATATGGAAATACACCACATATAAATTACCTATGATTTTCAGTGTTTAAAATTTTCAAAACGACAGCAAATGTAAGGCATATTACCCCTTCCTCCTGAGAATCAAAACAAAAGTACTAATGTCTTTCTAATGAACCATTGTTTTGTTTATCCAGAATGCAAATAACAACACACACAGGCTGAGAGTCAGCATAACCCACTGTGTTGCAAGAAACTTAAATCAAAACTGATATTAAATCAATGTCCTGATGATTTGCTTCCCCNTATTTGAAAAGTTGTAAATGTAAGTATGTTTGGATAAGCACACATTTTTAAACCTAGAATCAGTAATACTAACCAGTAGACACTGAAGATAGATCTGTGTTACTTCATAAAAATAGGAAAAGGCACAAGCAGGGGACCGCAGGTGGTTCATGGTGCTAAATTGTGAACATGTTCCCTGGAACTGTGCTCAGTCACTCCAGGCGCTTTCTCCATCACAATGTCCTGCCATGGCTTGGTGGAGAGCTCATTCCAGAGATGGCTCCCAGCAGGCAACGCACATGAGACTGCATATTTATGATACCCTATGCTCTGTCCAGCTCTGTAATGCTATCCCGGCAGGCTTTGCCTTCTCTTGCACAGCCATACATCTTTCCTGTCATGTTCAAGGGCACGTATGCTCAGTTCAGTGCTGCCACACGGATGGACCACAGCACAGCTCTCACATTATTTCAAATTGTTTGAACTGCAAACACAAACACACACAAACAGTATTTTCTAAGAGTACAGCAACACTATGCGGGACACACAGGAGGTCCAGGACCAAGAGATGTGGTCTGTGGGTGCAAGCAGTTTGCTTTTGTGTAAACGAGTCCTCATCAGTGTGAACAAGGCCCAGCTTACATTGTGTAGCCTCAAAATGCCAGGATCATATCCTATTTCTATTTACCGGTGTCAGTGTACCCTTATAGGTAGGCTAGGCTGATATTTGCAATACATATGGAAACTCCTTTACCTAACTTGGTGGATGTGATCCAGTTGCCCAAATGTTGCCCCTACTGTTGGAGATGCCCCAGAGAATGGCACCTGGATTTCAGCTGTTGTTTCAGAAGGGTGCATGACTGCTGTCACGCTGAAGCACTGCTGTGACACATACCTTGTGCCACATGTGAAAGTCCCATGCAGATGTCTCACATGATCTACATCATTTCAAATGGCAGTAGGTACCATATCTAAGCTAAGGCATTGAACTCTTACAGTGAACACGTAGGGTGCATTTTAAATGCTAAAATATCCAATACCTATGTGTCTCATGCTTGTCTGACACTGATGAACAGCATCTGGGAAGTGCTTCTTTGCCAGTAACTCAGAAGAGATGGTCTGCAGGCTGGATACTGACTACAGATGGACAAAATTAGGAGAGCTAGAACTATGAAGTTCACAGAGAGTTGGAAATCGTAAATGGTAAAAAAATACATGCTTACTTAAGGCAAACTGGGATGAAAACTTAATGGCTGGTATATTTTAAATTGGAAAGGCTAGTGGTAGGAAAAAATATCTCTGTGAACTGAATGTATTTATCATCTTTGTTTGTGCTTTGGGGTACACACTTAGATCACAAGAAATTCAAAACTGTGATTTCACGCTCTGAGCA
>VYZQ01061829.1:159871-175161 GCA_013400655.1 Mystacornis crossleyi | reverse complement strand
TCTTCTTTGATATAAAGAAATATATAACAATAATTTATTTTAATTGGTATATTTTTAAGATATATTAAAAATTTCAGAAGTAATGCAGAGTTATATCTAAAAAGTGGTGTTTAAGCCACCGCATAGTTGATTAAAACCTCTTATTTTAGGTATATTCTAACATGGTGTTATGTAATTAACCCAGATGATACCTCTTAATATAACAGCTGAATATAACATAGGTGGTATAAAGATTTGATTTTTGATTATAATGCATTCATAATAGTCCCTTTTATGGGGGAAAAAAGAATGTTGCTGTTATGCTGATAATCTGTTAAAGCATAAAATTTAAACATAGCCTGTTCTAATAAACTGAACTTTCACCTTTCAAAGTTTCTTTTTCCCAAAACTCCTCAACCGTCCAGTAGCCTAAAATCATGAAAACCCAGAAGCTCCACTAAGTAGAGAGACCACAATCATTCCTGCATGACAATGAATGACACCATCTATTTACTGCTGATTGGCTTTTAAAGAGGAGGCAGACACACTGATCAGTCCTTGTTTGTCTTCATGAGCTGGCAAACTAGCTGTCACTGAATGTCCACTGTACTTCCACTGTCCTAGAATAATGAGGACTCTTAAGTGAACATGCAGATGCATCAGAATTTAATAGCCTTCACCTATACGTTTTTTTCATGCCTTTTTTTTTAAACAGTGGTAGCATACTAGTATATTCCAGCTTGGATGGTATTTGTGGTGGGTTCCTTTGAAAAGTCAATAAAAGTGGGGAATAAATAAATAAATTTTGTCAATCTCTGTAGTCTCTGGATTGCTGTCTCTTCCTGTGTGTGATAAACTTTTAGAAATTAATAGTATAAATTTTCAGGTCCTGAGTTTGTAGCTTGCTCAACTGGCTGTACCTCAACAGCTATTTTTTTTAGATTTTTAGCTGTTGATAACTGAAGTCTCTATTTTTAACAGATAATGCTCATCTTTGAGAGGAGAAATTCCTTGACCTTTTGTTATGAATAGGAGAGAATGGAAAGGATTTAAAACAGTTATCAAAAAGGTCCAACTGAAAAGACAGTAGGGAAGAAGCCGTATTGCTTCATAGTTACTGATGCTAAAACTCCAGCATTGCCTCTGTTTCATCACTTTGGTTATTCTAAGTTATTTCTCTGCAGGGTCAGTGGCTGATATGAAGGCAGATACCTTAATACATTTTCATGGATGAGTACTCTTCATCTAGGTTACTCCATAGTAGTATCCTCCTTGTAAAATGGAATAAAAGGGAGTACAGTTACCACGCTACTGCCCAGAAGATTTCAGGACAGTAATAGCGTGCCTTGAATCATGGAATTGTTAAGGTTGGAAAAGACCTTTAAGATCCTCAAGTCCAACCATCAACCCAGCACCACCTCCATGTTCACTATTAAACACTGTCCCCAAGTGCTGAATCCCCATGGGTTTTGAACACTTCCAGGAATAGTGACTTGGCTACTTCCCTGAGAAGCCTATTCCAAAGCTTGACAACCCTTTTCTAGTAATACCTAATCTAAACCTCCCCTGGTGCCGTTGGAAACTTGAGGGTGTTTTCTCTTGTCCTGTCCTTTGTGCCCTGGGAGCCTACCTGGCTCGACTCTCCTGTCAGGGAGTTGTGGAGAGTGAGAAGGTCCCCCCTGAAACTCCTTTTCTCCAGGCTAAAGCCCTGCAGATCCCTCAGCTTCTCCTGGTGCTCCAGACCCTTTCCCAGCTCTGTTCCCTTCTCTGGATGTGCTCCAGCACCTCAGTGCCCTTGTAGTGAGGAGCCCAGAACTGACCCCAGGATTGGAGACCCCTCCCCAGAGCCCAGCACAGAGGGACAGTCACTGCCCTCGTCCTACTGGACACACCACTGCTGGTACAGATCAGGTGCCCTTGACCTTCTTGCTCACCTGGGCACACCTGGCTCACATTCAGCTGCTGTTGATCTGCACCCCCAGGGCCTTTCCTGCCCAGCAGCTTTCCAGCCACTCTTCCCCAGCCTGGAGCACTGCATGGGGTTGTGTCCCAAGTGCAGGACCCAGCACAGGAAAGACCCTTCTGTTCAGAAGAACACCATTTCCTTCTGACAGAAACGAACTTGCTAAATGTGCCTTGGACCGGTAAGAGTGCCTGATACTACATCAAAAGGAGCACCACTGATTCGATTCAAAGTATTCATTTAAGCCCAGCATAGCGACAGAGAGGAGGAATGATACACTGGAAGTTTTAATGTTTGTCTGAAAGCTGAAGTACAGGATTTCCACTTCAGTGCTAGCTCTGCATAAGTAGATATATTTATACAAGTCTCTAATAAAATTCAGTTCCTGCCTCCACCCAGGTCACTAATCTTATCAGACCATAATAAGTCTACTCAGTGGCTAAAATGTAGGGTTCAACCCAGCAAACAGAAGTGTAGACTTAGCAATTTATCTGAGAAATGGGAAAATGCATTTTTCGTCACGGCACTACTTGTTTGTTATAGAACCTGCAGGAAATAGTTCAGGCTCTGTGGTGGTTCCCCCTCAGGCTGCACTATAATCTCAGAAATGGTCAACAGGCTCTCTTTGCTTTGATTTCTGTATCTATAGAATTGAGCTAATACATCTTTGTGAAAAGAATAGTTTTTAAAATGTGAAAATGAGAAATATGTATCTGAGTGCTAAGCATTATTTATAGTTGCATGAAACAGTTACACTTGCATACATATATATATATGTGCAAGTGCTGTTATACTTACATGTACAGTGCACTGGATCTAAGGATGGAAGCCCTAAAGAGACAAAGCTCTGGAAGACTTTTGTATATAACATATAAGAGCATCGCAACAGACACAATTAGTCAAGACAGCATTATAAAACATTTCATTATATTTCCATTTCTTTCTTTTCATTTCACTTCCTTTCATGAAATGAAGAAGTTACATTTCATGTAACTTTCATTTCATTCAAAATGAAATCTCAAGTTTTCTATTAATATAATTTCATTAAGTTTCATTTCACTGCACTTCATTCCATTTCATTTCATTTCGTTCCACTTAATCTTCCTTCATTTCACTTCATTATATTTCTTTCTCTTCCTTTTCATTTCACTTTGTTTCTCTGATCCAGATTGCACTTCATTGGTCTTAAACTGAACAACAAGAACAGCCATTCATTGAAGAGCGTAATAAATGTTATTTGAACAAAAAGCATGAACCTTCTCTAATGGCTTCACATGACCTGGGTACAGGCCTTGCAGGAAAGGGAAAGGCCATCCTTACGGAGAATACGTGCATGTGAAACAACGTGAAACAAAGGCTAGTGAAATCTAAACATAGTGTGTTTCACCTGTACAGCAAGGCTGAGTCTTGACTTAATCAGCTCCCCAGAGAGCCAAGTTTGGTTTGGAAGATGAGATTTCGGTAGATAAACAGGAAGTACCTCAGCCCCTTACCAAGATGTGAGCCTAGAAAAGCAAAGCACAGGAGCTTGTGGTAGCTTCATTTTGGTCAGCAAACAAAGATTCTGCCTTTTGAAGCAGGGAAACAAAAGGTGATGACTGAAAACATGTGCCTTTTAAGGTGCAGATAATCTCTTTACATGAAGATCAGCAATTCTCAGTTTTCACAACTTTGTGGAAGAAATTAAAATGTTATTTCCACCACTGTAATGCCCCAAGCAACTCACTCGATGAGAGTTTTGAAAAGGCTCATAATTGTTCATGTACTCTGAATTAGATGCATGGGAGAAATACTGACAAGATATTCCCAAGAGGTCAAAACAAGACAAAAGACTTTACTGGCAATTTTAGAAAGATCAAGGAACTTTGGCAAAAGATTTAGTACAACATTCAATTAACGTGAAACACTTCTCAAAGCATTAGCTTGGCCCATTCAGCTTAGCAAACTTTAAGTGCATTGGATTTCAAGTGACTCAAAATTCCAAGAGGGAATTAGGAGAGAGAAAGAGAAGATATTGAAAAGCACACATATAGCTACCAGTTCCTGCATTCCAACGATGATAGAAACTCCAAGGAGAGGTAGGGTCCAGACAACGTGATTGCCTCATGTTCAGCCTTCAATACCCCTCGGCCTTCCTGGGCCCCTCCCCCAGGTAGGACTTCTGGACATTTGGCCACTCAGGAGCTGGATTAGGGGCTCCAGAGGCAGGTGAGGAGCATCACCTGTGCTGTGCCCCTGATTGGCACCAGTGCGGGACGGGACACAGGCTTTAGGTGCGGGAGGTGTGGGACAGGGCACAGAAAATAGTGAAATCTGTGGAACTAAAGGTCTGTTAATGCCAGCAAAGCACATTACTGCTCTTCACTGCAATCTCCTCTTGCAAGGGAGAGGCATGACTGGTTACTCCCACCAAAGCAACCCACACAGCGTACAAGCCTCTTAAAGATTAGATGAAATGAGTGAGCCCCTAGACAGTAAAACACATCATAGATTTCTGGTTAAAGTCTGAGAGGCTACAATAATTTTCACTTATGCAATCTTTTCCAAAACAATACCTCACTCAGTAAAAGAGATAGGATTATTGAATTTTGGTATATAATAAGAAATTTTCCCACTTTCTAGTGTTTCTAGATTATGAGAAGGAAGTAGACTTCTGTGCGTTAACAACTTCAATAGGTTATAGTTAACCTATTGAAGTTGTTAACGCACAGGAGTCTACTATGCAAATTTTACATCAGGAATTTAGACTAAATTTTTACAAATACTACAGAGGCTGCGAACTTTTGGGAAATGCCATTTCAAATGCATTTAATACTGTAAAAAAAATTTAGTGGCTTGCAGCTTCCTTTGTCCATGCCTTATCCATTGACAGTCATAGTTTTCTGGAGAAGTGGTAGCTCTGGTAGACCCTCTGTTTTCTCTAGACAGTCACACTGTATTGGTTTGGCACAGCCTGGTTTTGGGTAGCAGGGGGCTGCAAAGATGGCTCCTGTGAGAAGCTGCTGGAAGCTTCCCACCATGTCCAGGAGAGCCAATGGCTGATGGCTCTGAAGATGGACATGCTGCTGGCCAGAACTGGGCCAATGAGAGAGGCTGGTAACACCTCTGTGATGACATATTTAGGAAGAAAATCAAAACAAAGTTGGGGGGTTTTTTTGCATCTAGTCAGAGGAGAGGAGGAGGTGAAAACATGTGAGGAAAACAACATGGCGACACCAACATCAGCAAAGGAGAGGGAGGAGGTGCTCCAGGCGCCGGAGGTTCCTCTGCAGGCCGTGGTGCAGACCATTGTGGAGCAGCTGTGCCCCTGGAGCCCATAGGAATCCACGGGGGATGCAGAGATCCACCTGCAGCNCCTGCATTATATGCAAGTGATGGGAAGTAATAAGCATGTTTTGATTTTGGACACTGATTTGTCATGATGAAACAAAGGTCGAGCAGAAATGGCTTCCAACACCCATGCAAGGCTCTCCTCCTCTGGTGTGGTTTCTTTTCTTTCTTAGAGGGGCTAAAGAGCTCTAAGCCTACAAAGGAGAAATGAAACACAAAACAGAGATAAATCAGAAGTACTCTGGCTGACCTCAAATTACAGAAGTGTTGCCAGGAAGCAGGTGCAGAATATAAGTGAAGAAAACAAGGGAAAAACTCTCCCCAAGACCCTGAAGAACTTCATGCTTTTTGCAACTGTCTTCTAAGGCCATAGCCCTTGTGCAGATTTCCACTGATGCAGTGCAGGCTGACCAGTACTCAGAGAGAGATGTTAATTGGGCCAGGTGGATGTGCAAGGCTTCCTTCCCTCATCTTCTGAAGGTTTGCAGCACCTGTCTGTTGCCAAAAAGATACCTGGTATCAGAATTAGTACTGCAGCATCTGTCGCCAGCACAGCAGGCCCTGGAAATCTCTTTCCCTAGCAAAAATGTGAAGATGTTGGTGTTGGGGTGGCCATGACACACATGGACACTGCACCGGATAAGAGCATAAAGCGTTATATTTTCAGAAAAGCAGCATATTTATAGGCTTCTTTATGTTTATCATTTGTGTTACAAATTCATTGGCTACTAAATTACAACCGTGGATTCGTTTGCTACCCTTAACTACAATATACTATTGGTTACCTATAGCATAAGCATTCAAGCATTCAGAAAAATAACAGGTGCAGATGTGTTGCTGTTCTGCATCTATTGTTTGGATTCCGTACTTCTGTTGATACTGCACTTCCACGGGTAAAGCTGATTATTTTCTTCTCATGGGCTTTTCTCATGAGTAGAAGTTAACCATGCCCAAATTAAGAATTGTGAAGCCTTCAGACAAGCTGTTGGCCTCAACACGAAGAAACATAAGACATCCCTGAAGTAGCCTTTGCAACACATTTCTCAGCATGTTCTGCAAAAAAAGTACCCATTTCACATCTAGGAAATGTGAATGTTAACTGCTCGGAAATCAGACAGTTCCTGGCAGTTCTAATAATGAAAGGGTACTGCCTTCCTGAAAGGCATATGCACACATTCTTGACTAAATATGCATTTGCTCTTGGTAAAGAGCAGCCCACCCAGAGCTATGTTTAACCTCATAGGAGATCTCACTTGGATGGAAGACTCTGGTGACCCCTTTGTCCAGCTGGCACTTTAACTAGGGTCAGCTTTGAAGGTACACTGGGTTGCTCAGGGCTGGCTACTTTTTATCATTCCACCTTTCCTATCTGCACAATGAATGGAGTGACATGATGACTGCAGAGTAAAAGGCAAGAGAATGAGTGCTGTGAAAGACAAAATGATCCAGCAAAATGATCCAGGACAAGATAATTCAGGACAAGACTGAAGCCACCTTAGGCCTTTCACTAATTTATTTCTATAGATCTTTAGTGATGGTCATTCAAAACCATATATGCCAGAATCTTAGAATCACTACCAGCAGAAACTTCTACGTGTTTATCCTGAAAATCTTTTCACAGACTTAAAGCTGTTGCTTCTTACTCTGTTTGAAGTAGACACATAGAACATTTATTCTCATCCTCTTTAGCGGTTTGCATTTATATTTGAAGACTTCACATCTCATAGTAGCCCAGTGACCTCAGGTCTTTCAGTCCTTCCTCTGACTAGCAGTCTTACTTGCTGTTCTCTCCGCTGTTTCAAACTGGTTGACATCTTTCTTGAAGCACAATGCCTGAAAAAATTGGATCCACTACCTTCCAAGATCCTATTTCTCTGAATCAGAAAATACAATTCTCAGATAATTCCTTAGTTTCTTTACAGGGAATAAGAAAATCTAGTGGTCCCCTGTGCTAGCCAAAAGACTGTGAAGTCCTAATTCTGGAAACATCATGATTGTTTCAGAAAACGTACCAATGCTATGTAACGGACGTTACACTATTATAAAAGCTATTTTAAGGCCATAATGTCAAGGCAAACATGGATTGTGAAAATGCTTTATACAGCTAGAAATGAATTTTCAAATTATATGCATTTATTTTGCCAGGAGTTGTGACAATCCTGGGCCTGGACACACCTGCCAACACCTACTTCAAAGACTGTGGAAAGAAGAGCTAGGAACTTAACTTATTCCTCCTTCCCCTACAGAGATGACATAATATACTTTTACCTTAAAAATCAGAGAAATGCATACTGTTTAGGCCAAATATACACCTGAGCTCTTTCAGCGGTGACTTGGCTTGCAAATACTTCTGCTACAAGCTCTGTGGTTTGGGACCACAAGAATTTTTTGCAACCCCCATCCCAACAAAGGTGATTGAGTCATGTGCTTTGACATGGATCCTGAAGACAGACCCCAGAGAAATTACCTTAGAACTTTTGAAAACTTACCTAAAATTTGTAAAAGCTATCTACAAACATACTCCTAGATATACAGAGTGCAGAAGCATGGTTAGGAGGGGCTCACGAATGCTGGGGAATCTGCCCTGCCTGGCTGGACACTACAGCAGCCATAGCCACCTCAGCCACTTGGTAGGCGAGAGGGAGATGGCTCCTGTCCTCTTGGTCTAAAACAACCACTGTCAGTAGACGGAGCACTTCTTTGCAAAGAAACGGGTGAGGAGCATAGCATCAACCCATCATGACTACCTGCTGCTGGGAGATAGCCAATAAGCCCTCATTCTGTCCATAATAATGAACATCCTCTTCATATCCTCGAAAGTGCATCAATCATCTGTGGCTTCAACAGATAGATAGCAGACTCTACTTGAGGGCTGATGTTTTATCCCCATCTCCAGAAAGGTGCCCCCAGTGTCTCCTGCCTGTCCTGCTCCTAGCTGAGAGGTGGGACAGGTCCTGGCTGCCAGACCCACTCTGCTCCTCCAGGCTAACCCTGGCCCTACTGCACCCTGACACAGGCAAAGAAATCGTCTGTCATCCACTCCACTGCTGTTAGATACACTCCAATTTCTCTGAGTGGGGTATGGAAAAAGATTTCAATAAAAAAGACAAAGTAATCTACTGTTTTTACTTTATCTCATTACTGTGGAAGGTAAGGTGGAAAGTACCAGACTTTCAAAGCAGACTATTGCCTTTTATTTTCTACTTGCAGGGAATTTTTGGACGGATGTGTCAAAGCATCCTACTTCCTCTGGGAAATGTTTTAACTAAAAAAACCCCTGATAACCTGAATTGGAAAAAAAAAAACAAAAAAAAAACAAACAAAAAACAAACAAAAAACAAACAAAAAAACCCCCCCAAACCTCTGAAGTTTACAGTTGAAATATATTCAATGTACCAAAAGTGTACAGAGACAACAAGTTGTACAGTTTCCACAGGTGGGAGAATTAGTGAATGGTCAAACCAATGCACTCACCTGCATTTGCTCTTGAAACAAATGTCAACATCTGAATTCACCATCCTAACCTAATAGTTATTCCCAAATAGTTAAGTGATGGTAAAATCTCATGAAAAGAATGGATGCTACAGAATGGATAGATGTCAAATACCAAGGAAAGCCCCACGGTAGGGTTGCCTACACCAGGAAATTTTTGCCCAGTGTATGCCAGAATTTCATCTGTCTGTTGCTATGGGGGAATGGCTGGTAGCACACCCGTGGCCAGGCTGACCACATCAAGGTGGTCAAGCCTGGAGGGTGTTATTCCACCCAGCCCAGTAGCACCAAGGACCAAAAAACCCATGCTGTGATTCCACCATCCTACACGTCAGCGCTGGCCAAACCTCAACTTAGTTATTCAGGAAAGACCAAAAGTAAAACTTCAAAGCCTTCTCCATCCTAGACAAGGTCACAATGGATGACCAAAGCCACTACCACCTGGCCATCCTCTGAAGGGTAGAAAGAAGAATAGGCAGAGGAGAGTGTGTGGGGAGGATGCAGGTGACTTGGCTGTGCAGGGGCAGAATCCGCCTCTCAGTGTTCTTTTCCCTGGGCATGCAGCACCCTCCCTCCCTTCTGACGAGGGTTTTAAAGCCGTGAGCTGTGGGGCCTAGGACTGGTGCTTTGGCAGACCACTAGATGGCAAGAAACGGCAGGGATTGAGCACCAGCTGTGCCTTTCTTCCCTGCGAGGGACCCCTCATGCTCCCCCCAGCACCCAGCTGGAGCCAAGCCTGCAGAACGGTCCTGCTAACTTCACTTGAGTGCATCAGAGTACAAGCACAACCCCTCTACACTCAACAAGTGTATTAGTGGAATTAATTTCCTCTTTTTATTTTTAGGTGATTCTTTGGGTGTTCTTTGGTATTGCTTTGTCATCTTGCTGTGCTGGAAGAAGTCATGGCACTTGTTTTGAGGTGCCACTGAACTGTGGCATGGTGGTGATGTATGAACAGAGCCTGTTCACTTTAGGGAAGAGCAGGTGCTTCTCTGTAAAACAGGTTGACATGCCACCAGCTGAAAGTGATTTTAATTGATTAAAAACAAGCCAAAGCCCTCACAAATTATATCCTTAACTGCTCACCCTTTTGCTCTTTTTGCTGCAGTGTTATGTGTCCAGAGTGAAAATCCCACAAAACTGTTGAAATTTCAGGGCTAAACAGCTTTACTCTGAACAGTTTACAGCACTACCAGCTGAGGTATGATTTTTATTTGCATTTTTAGCTAGAACAACTCTCCTTTGCTTAACTAAAGAACACCAAAGCCATTTTACTGTATTTATAATTTTCGAGTCTTTTTTCTAAGCTTATGCTTTTTTATTACTCTGGTGTCAGTCAGAGGCCTTGTCATCCAGAAAGTTATATCCCAAACAGAAACAGAACAAGATTCTTATTATACTGTCTCTGTCACCTCCTGTCTTTATGTACTGAGAGGAATTCCCTACAAAGATGAAAGTTGTCCCCTGCCTCATCCCTGCCTTGAGCCCTGGATGTGCCTGGCCACTTAAAGCCAAGGCGGGGAGCTGAACATCTTTTGTTTTGGTGACTCTCAGTTGCCACAGGTCCCAATTCCTCCTTGAAACCTGCTAATAGGATGCCTTATCTGCAAGGCTTGCTTCTACTTGTCTGTCCCAAACTAACTGTTAAACTTACTTCTTTAGACTTTCTTAAAATAACGTGTTTCTTTTGAATTTATTTTCTCTGCATTTTCTACTCCTAGCCAGGTTTGTTTCTGACAGATACAGTGTTTCAAAACATGCTTGTCTTTCACCAGTTTGTTCCTCCTTCAGGAGGTAACTAATCCAACATAAAACATTGTTTGCCACATGGGATGTAACCAAGCCTCTCACACCTGAACTTGTCATCTTCTCCCTGGACCCCAGCTCTGGTGTGGGATTCATTCCACCCATTGCAGACAACTACAGTGGAACGTTGTATCTGAGGCAGGCACCAAGAAGCTCCCTTGGGACTCACAGGAGAAAGATGAATCAAATCTCACAATTTGTGCACATCATAGTTATGTGGGCATTGGATGAATCACCACATCATCATCATTGGCTGATTCACTCCTTGATTGTGAAGGAAGCCTTCCCATCCACAGAGCAGGGACCCAGTGACCTTGCTATGAGCTTCACCAAGAACACAAGTTCCTTTCATCTGCTGTCAGACACTTATTTTCCATCCTGTGCAAGCCTCCTTTCCAACTGCTCTAAAAAACATCCACCTGGATCAATTAAGGCAGGTCTAAGACTGAGATCTGCTTACCTGATCTGTATGCTGGGTCTGAGATCCCTTGGATCTAGATCCAGGACTGAAGATCCTCAATCCATGTTAATTTGTGGGTGTCCTGCTACAGCTATGGACAAAAACTGAGCAGGAAGCAAAGCTACCATGAACTATAGCAGAAAGTGACTGTCTCAGCCCTTCAAACACAGAGGATTAGAAGCAACTGAAGCTACAGGGCTTGATCTCAGGAGCTCAGAGCAGTGAGCAGGTAACACAAGGAAGGTCGCAGTGCAAGAGCTGACACCCACCAGCAGTGCAGGTGAACAGAGCTGCTGCCTTCCCCCCTGATGTCACGGTGACAGCAAAAGGAAATCCGACATTTGTGTGCATAAAAAATTTCAGGCCAGACCATAGGTTTCCTCCCATCCCTGTGACATCTGAGGCAAGATACCAGATTTCTAGGCAAACAAGGAAAAACAGAGTTCTGCCTTCCCCTTCAGGGTGGGTAGTTACAGGGTCTGACATTAGTTTTCATATCAAATGAAATGATATGAAGTATAAAGGTTAGTGGTGGCAAGAGTGGTCCCAGTTTTCTCTTCTGCTGCACAGAAAAAAAATTGATTCTGTTTGTCCCAACCATTTTCTGGGATAAACACCTTCTGAGGGCTCTTTGTAAACAAACTGGAGGGAAGAAAATAGAAAAGAGTATTTTCATAGTTTCATATTTATCTAAGCAGAGAGCACTTGAGGGTAGCAAACATACTATGCAGGCTGTTGCATCTAGAATTAACCTCTTTCCATCATGGAAGAGGACAAGTTCCTTAAAATGTGGGGCAAGAATGTTAAATTCAATGGCATGATTTACTGTGAGACTAGCTCTGTTAAAATCACTGAAAGACAACCATTAAAAACCCTCATCCATCACTGTAGAGAGTAAAGGATAACTAAAGACTAAATCCTGAACTACTACTTCTCCCCTTCTTCCTTAACTAAAGAAAGGGCTGCTGGAAGAACCGTCAAAGAAGTCCATGAAGTCAGGAGAAGACCAGGTCAGCCATTTAGGATAATCTCTCTTTCACGAATTGCAGAAACGAAGGAGGGTAGACAAGGAAGGAAGGGAATTTTATTCAAGGTCCACCCAGCAGATGAGTGCAAGTGTGGAAAGACCAGCCAACCCAGTGTTTGACAGTGCGCACCTGGGATCTGAGCTGAGGAGGACTGCAGTGTGGAAATTTCCTCATGGCATTTACTATTCTGATCCTTACAAAATGCCTTACCCAAAGGACTCTCCCAGCAAGTACAGCTTTCCAGAGCCAGAAAAAACAGTTATTGCACTTAAATATCACTTATGTCCCAAAGAACAGAAAAAAACCATGAACTGTTACAGGCCTCTGCAATTTTCCCAAATCTGAGGAAGGCAGACTATTCAAAATCAATCCTGAATTTTTAAACAAAATATCTAAAATTAATCTCTCTAGAATTCTCATGTTCCTTTTTATAAATAATTTTTGTTTTTGCTAGCTGCTGTTTTTCCATAAAAAGCTGTACATTTGCTTACTAGTTGCACAGGGTTAGATTTTCTTTATGTTTTAATCATTTTTGTTTTGTTTTGGTATTCTGAAGTAGTAGATACATTCTCTAGTAGATCAGTCTGTTACTTAAATATAGATAGACTTGTTTTAAAAATTGTGTACTCCCAGCATCACTTGAAGGCCACTACTACACCGACTATTCCATTATGGTTACCATGCAGAAAATTGCATATACTGAGAGTATATCTTGACCTCTGAGTATTTTTCTTTCTTACAAAGCTTCAGTCACCGGTGAGGGAAATTGAGACATCCACATCCCCAAAGAAAAAGGGTGGCAGACAGTCAGAAACATTCATTTAGAGATGACTTGCAATCAGCCAAGCTAAAAATATTCATCCCCCATCCACACATTGCATTTAGGCCCCCTAACTTATGCCTGCTGGTTGTTAGAAAGCGAAGGCAGCAGTGTTTTATGGGGCCACCTCAGGCAGTGTTCCTGAGGTTANGCTGTAGGTGTGGCTCTTTCACCCCATGACCCGTGATTGCTGTAACATCTCGGATACAATAAACAGCATTTTGAAGAGCTGCCTGGAGTCCCACATCTCTCATCTCAGGCTCTTATAGTTAAGGACAGGTAAAGCTCACAGGAAGACTCGGGAGCTCTCATTAGTTTATCTGATCTGGCACACAGCTCTGGTGCAAGTTTTGATTTATTCCAAACTAACTCAGGGGTCACAAAACCCAAGGAAACAAGTGAAGCTGCTTATATCGACAACACACACAGGCAGCCTTAGAGCAGATGGGAGCTATTGGCCCCTGGCAAGTCTTCCAAGAACAACAGATCTAAATGACGAAGTTTTGGTTTTCTTGTTAAAAATGGTGACTGTGTTGTGACCCTCTCCAGAGCGGAAAGTCTGCGATAAGGAGAAATAAACAATGTTAGTTCCTTCTGAGACTGTCCAGAGCTTACAAGATATTTTGGAATAACGAGCAGGCACAACACAGCCTTTCAGGTGCCAAACAGAGGGTTTAATGTCCTTCCTTAAAAAAAAAAGAATTTCTCCTACCATGTCATCTTGTTTTCCCTGAGTTTATTACAAATGCAGTTTTTTTCCTTGCAGAAGGTTATGTTTCTAGTGGATGAAGGACCATTGTCAGGGCAATAACCTATAATTTTCATAGACATGTAGGTGTCTGTGTCACTTCATAATTTCTTTGCTATGTCTAGGCCACAGGCTCAGTCTCTGTCAACAGCCACAGAAAGAGAAGGGAGGTGCAGAAAGGCAAGTGGCCCCAGGATGGGGTCAGCATGGGCATAGCCAGGCCACAGCCACATGCCAGCCTCTGGAGTTCAATGTTTGAACTGGCAATGTGCCAAACTGCCTCCAACCACTTTAGGCAAGGGTGTGTGTGTGAAGGTTTGAAAAGTATTGGGTGCTATTTTTATCTAGAGAAACACAGAAGGTATTTGACAGCTCTGTTCAGTAGTTTACACTGCGGCTCAGGTCTGTGGTACATACCTGTAATGTTTAATGCAGTCATCTTAAATGATCCCTTTACTTTTTTCCATAGGAAAGCTTTACAGAGTTTTTCTCCTCCTAGTTCCCCTAAAATGTTGATGGAAATGTTCAGGAAAGAAAAGACCCAATGAAAAATACAAATCTTTTTCAGATAGGTTGCTTTGATTTAACGAACACTAAAACGCATTTTTGCAAGACTTCACTTCTGCAAGACTAAAATTTCACTTCCTCCATGTTTGAACAGGTGGTTTATTGTTTTAATTTGAAAATGTGGATTTAATTCATGTGTGGCTTGCTTTGACACCTACTAGAAATCAGCTAGCCTGTTACCGTATCAGCTGCTGCTTCAGAAGTGGTTGTCTTAGCTAAGAAATGACAGGATGAGTTAAAGAGGCCTTTTCTGACAGGCAAAGAAATCTGCCAACTTTATGCTGGCACCACTGTAAAACCATTGTCTAACTCCATGATGATTCATATTCCTTAATGAAAGAGAAGACAAAGGCGGGAAGCTCTAACAACCTGCTTGCAGGTTTTTAATTTCCTGACCCTCTGNTGTCTTAGCTAAGAAATGACAGGATGAGTTAAAGAGGCCTTTTCTGACAGGCAAAGAAATCTGCCAACTTTATGCTGGCACCACTGTAAAACCATTGTCTAACTCCATGATGATTCATATTCCTTAATGAAAGAGAAGACAAAGGCGGGAAGCTCTAACAACCTGCTTGCAGGTTTTTAATTTCCTGACCCTCTGCCAAGACCCACTGCCCACTGCCCCCAGGCATCCATGTAATTCCTGGGGACTCTGCATATCCATGCCCTCCTCTTCTTCAGGAGAGAGGGGAAGGGCATAGGAAGATACAGGCCTCTGAAACACTGACATAGAACACTCAGAGCAGTGAAAGTCATTGCAAATGACATCTTGAACATCAAAATAGATGAGTGCTGTCTAGTCAGCAGATGTAGAGAGCCCCATGGAAAAATACACGTTGAGGCTATGCTCATTCACTCCACTCAAGGAGGCCAAATTCAAATTACATGCATAAACTTTTCATGTTACGATTTCATACCTTCTGTTTACATATAGGGATAATGCTGTTTTCCCTATTATTCATCCTGTTACCTGGACAACACATTTCTTTTAGGATCTTCTTTCCTCTTTTTAATTCAAGGGCAGAGGGTGCTTCCTCTGGTCATGTCTTTTCCATTCCTCATGCTTCAAACAATCAGTG
This sequence comes from Mystacornis crossleyi, assembly GCA_013400655.1. NCBI lineage: Eukaryota > Metazoa > Chordata > Aves > Passeriformes > Timaliidae > Mystacornis > Mystacornis crossleyi. The sequence continues at coordinate 159,892 of VYZQ01061829.1, read as the reverse complement.
CAGAAGAGGAATTCCCACATC
>VYZQ01061829.1:128954-145627 GCA_013400655.1 Mystacornis crossleyi | reverse complement strand
TTTTATGAATCTCCTTTCCCAGTGGCGTTGTCAAACCTCTACCTAAAGTCTCAGTGGCATTCTGAAACCTCTACCTAGTGTCTCAGAAAACCTTACTCAGTTTGTTGTACATCCTAATAATTGCTCTCTATTTTCCCTCTACTGTAGTCTCGTCTCTTCAACCAGAGCAGCAATTTAAGAGTCCAGAGATGTAGAATTTTACATTATTTAGGATTGTTCACAAGCTATCTATCCCTTAACATTAAAAATTTCATAGCAATTTATGAAGGTAAAATAAAACATTAAGGAACACTTCAACTGAAAGACTTATTAAACCTTGAAATACTTCTCTTGTAAAATATTTATGTATTTCACAGAAGATACCTTTCACCATTTCAGTGGGAAAAGCAAAAACCCACAATTGTTTATACTTGCCCTAATTTTGGAAGCAAAAATAGGGCAAGTGAAGATGGTGAAGTAATACTTTCCTTTCTTGAGTCGACACTATTTACACAAGATGAATAAACTCTTAATTTCAAAAATAGAATACACCATATATGTGTATGCCAGAAGATAAGAATGCTTTGTAAACAGCTAAATCATACCAAATTGGAACTGAAACAGACAGTGTTTTGGGACTGGGTTGCAAAAACAGACCCACTTCTCCAAATGTCTGTTCAGGGGAATTTACTCTGAGAAACAGCTCCAAGCTGTTTTATAAAAAGGATATAAATGCTTTCAATACTAAAACTCTCCCAAATATTTCAGCAGGAAAGGCTAACAAACGTGTACAAATACAACCAGGTAGAAGTGCAAAATACTAACTATTTGAAAGCTGTGCCTGCCCAAGCCAACTCCATAATGCCATGGATTGTACCCACACCATCCAAACAGCCATTCTGTACATAGAGCAAGCAAACAAAGCAAGGATATTAAACTGAGTCTGCCTGTGCTACCCCAAGAGTGCAGTTAAACCACTGAGCAGAGGACTTACAGCTAATATTAAACAATTTGCCATATTATCCACATAATACAAATTAGGCTGATAGAAAGTAAGTTCACGCCTATTATTTAGCACTTAACCCTTCACATTTCAGACTTTTAAAAGGTCATAACGAACAGAAGACACAATTGTGCAGTTTCTGGGAATATCTTCCCTCATGTTAAAATACCAGCCTTTCAACTAATACAGAAAAGTTTGAGAAGGAAAGACATTGTAGCGGAAACCTAATTTTTAATACAAGGGGAAAACATCCTGAGGATTGCTTCCAGGAAACCAGAAATCTCTTCCAGTTGATCCAGTTAGCTGCTTACATACACCATTTGAGGTTGCCACATCCGATCTTTCTCAATGGCTCTGTCTTCCCTAGTTTTAGCGTAATGATTTTTCAGGGTGTCCATACAGCTTTCTAAGGTTAATTTTACCCCTAGGTTCTTTATACTGGCTAGACTAACATGCAAAGCTGTGTCAGAAGGGAGAGGGAAAATATCTGGGTTGCCTAGCAGAGACACAGTTCCTACTCCTACTGGGAATGAGATTTTTCCCATAGATGGAAGTGCTACTTACATGCCAAAAAATAGAGATATAATAAGCTCTTTATATGGACTGTTAGGCACAACATTTATCCCACAGTGGAGAGTTTTATCTTTCCCAAGTTTAATATCAGATTAACATTTCCCACAGAAATTTGGTCTGCACAGCACAAACAGAAATGTGTGTGAAGACTCAGAGTCCAGATCTCACATGAACCTGAACAGTCCCAAAAAGCACTTCACAGGAAAACCAACTGGGAGGCTGTTCCAAAAACCTCAGCCTCGATAGTTTGACAAGGCCATGCTGAGTAACCTCTCTGGCCTGATGCTGTAGGTCTGTCACAGGGCTTCACGCCATCTCTGCTCCCTTACTGATTTGTAGGTGACAGACCACACTGGAGGGATTTCCCTTCAATGCTTCTCATTCTTGGTAGACCATCAAATAACTCCTATGTAAACCTCATGAACTTGTGTCTTTACTCCTCCTTGACACTGGAATTTTTGCTCTTCCAGGGAGAACTCAACTTTTGTCTAGGAAGTAGACAACCTGCTCAAGGAACTAAATCTTTCCAATTCCAATTTTTCAGTTGCTCATGTGGCCAGTCTGCCACTGCTCAAACACTGCAGTTCTGACAGGCAGCCAACCCAAAACATGGCTGGGCAGTGCAGGCAGAGTAACAAATCCTCTTTCCAGTGAAGCTAATGGGAAAAGGATCTCAGTTCATGATTACTACTGCAATTTGCAATAAGATTTAGCTCCTCTGGTGCCCAAATCAGTTTAGAAGGTCGGGTTCTCAGTTGCAAATTAAGAAGAGATGGGAGTGCTGAGGGCAGCAGGAGAGGGGAGCTGTTCACTAAAGAAAAACCCTTGTCAAGAGCACTCTTACCCTATTGTCAATAACATTGTGACAAACTCCCTGAAAATTCTAAAATTAAAATATCAATCCCAGGAACCGCTATATACCTAAGTGCAAAAATATTTCTGAATAATTCACCTGAGATCTTACCATCAGTTCAGGTCAAACAGAACACATTTACCTTTGTTTGACTCAGCTCCAATCCTGTTCTTCCACACAGACAACAGCATAAGTAGCTACTTGATTCCAGGCGCACCATTCAGGGGCAGAGCAGGGCACAACGAACTCTCTCTGACCTCACCAGTGCAAACACTCTATGCTGGGATGCTCAGAGCTGTCAGGGAAACAAGCCAGCTTTCTCTCACCCCAAGACTTCTAACCTCTCATTCCCAACATTATGCCTTCCATGCTGTCCAAGAAAATAGTCTCTTGTGTTTCCATCAAAGCCTTAATGAGTTCTCCTAGTACTGCTCTCATCATCACAGAATTAATTAGTTAATCACTCCCAGGTTAATTAGTCCACAAAGGAAACAAGACTTACCAAGTGAATTTCAAAGTTATCACAGAATCACAGAATATTCTGAGTTGGAAGGCACCCCACAAGGATCACAAGTCCAACTCTCAAGTGAATGGCCCATTTGGGTATCGAGCCCTCAACCTTGGCTTTATTAGCACCATGCTGTAACCAACTGCACTGTCTTATCCCAGGCTGTGACATGATAAAGGAGGTCAGAGAATGCCAGCATTTATCATCCCTACATAGGATCAGTTAGCTGAAATAACCAGCTGCTTAATAGAAATCAAGCTTAACGTGTGCAACAGTGATGAGAGTATGCTTTCTTTTTACTCCATGGTGAGACATCAAACATGTTTCTCAGGCCCCCAGCTGCACATTTGCTGTACATTTTGATGGGACAGTCATGCAGCCTGGCAAGGGAGGTGAACACATGTCAGTGGGCTGCACATGAGCTCCAGGCAGTGTGTGCCCAGGATCTGGGCTCTGTGGAGCTCCTGCAGACAGGCAGTCATCTCCATTTCCCCTAGGTCTGTCTACTGGTGTCCAGCTTGTCTTTCCTTGAGGGGCTGCCTCCTGGTTTGGAAACAAGGACAAGCTTTCACAGGAGCTACTTTCACTTTGTGGTTACTGTGACCCAGGAAGATGAAAACACCTTCCAGTGATGGAGTGACTGCTGTGAACGCTTGAGTAACAGAGAGGGAAAGGGAGAAATCAGGTGGAGAGTGTGTCCACATAAGCAAGAAAATAACACGCTTCAGGCCAAGTCCTTTGCAGAGAGCAAGAGTGATCAGGAAGGAACCAGGATCAAGAGGAACAATAAATCAGGGAAGCCTGAGCATGGAAGGTCAAAATCAGGAGGAAAGATGTTGAAATCAGAAACACTTTAGGAGTGGATAAAATATAAATCATTCTCCCACTGTATGCTTCCTTACCAAATTCCATTAACCAACTCTTACCAGAACAGGCAATCTGTTCATACTTCATCAGACAAGGACAAACCTGCTTAACCTCTATTTTAAGTGAGAAGTGGGAAACCTTTTTTTGTCAACCACCATACTCAGCTACATTGTTTTCCAGAAGTAATTTTTTAGACTGCAGTTAGTAAGGAATTACGTCTCCTCCTTTTCCTCTAAGGAAACCCAGATGAGTAAGGCTGGTGCTGCAATCCTATTCTTTATTTCCCAGTTCTGCCTGTTCAGGTGGCCACACTTCCTTCTTGCAGGCAGAGTGACTCAAAGTACCGAATTTACATTATTACCATCTCCCAGGATGCTCACTGAATATAGTCTCCAAAAACCAGTTTAAGTACTTTCAACTTGAGGCTGAAAGACTTTTAAGCCTTCCTGGGTGAAAAAATACTAGTCATCAACATGCAAGTTCTTGTTCAGTGCTGATTCTGCCACGAACTGCAATCCATTTTAAGGAAAAAAAATCCAGACAAACCCTCACCATACATCCTCTTAGCTTCTAACTTAGCTTCCTTCCTTGACATCTTGTTATTCAGCAGACTTTGAGAGCAGCTGCCACTATGCTTTCCGAATAAACAGAATATTAGTTAGCAGAGAACAGCTGGGAGACACAGAAGTGAAGCAGACAGGCACATCTCATGACATGACATGCAAAAAATCACCCAGAAGTATCCCAAGTCTATTTCTCAGACTTGGAAACTGGAAACAATGCGCAGAGGTAAAATTCATGAGTTGGTTAAGGATAAGGAAAGGATAAAGGAAAAAACATAAGCATGCATTCGTTACTTCAGAGGCAGCTGGAGCAGCTGCCTGACCTTGGGCTGGGTGATCAGTGTAGCAGGGCAATGGGAAAATACTCAAAACATCCAAGGCAGAAAGGAAAAGTCATTCTCACTGTGCGATCAGAAGTTAATTTTTTTTTTCAAACTCCATCTTTCATAGGAACCCAACCCTGTGTCCATAGAAGTTATTTGTCACAGACCCTTTAGCTTCCTCTCCCTTATGTCAGCACAGTTCAAGACTCAGGGTAATGACATCCTTGAGCATGTCAGGGACAAAAGCACACAAAGAGAGGAGACAGCTGTAGGAATTAAACAATGTGCTGTGACTTGAAAACTAAAACAAACATTTTGACAGGTTCTGAGGACCAGGCTGTCAGCCAAAAAAACAACCTTTTATAGATTTTACAGCAGCCCTGAGGTTTCCATGAGGAAACATGCTGTTCTGCACATGTTTATGTTCTGTGAATTTACGAGTGAATTCTGTGAATTTACTACTCTTTCTAAGGCCACTCAACTCTGCCAATATACTTCAGTTCCAGCCTGAACCACCCCAGCCCACACTGTTTAGTTTCTGCCCTGCTCTGTCAGCACAACCCACCTTGCAACTGATGGCTTAAGCAGCACTTGGCCCAGCTCTGCCAGGAGCTCCCGGGCCAGGCAAGCAGCCCTTCTGCTCTTGTGCATGGTAAACATTGCTCTTCTTCCTGGGAAAACCACAGCTTGCCCTACACTGTGCTCAGGGCAGCAGCACTGCTGGTTCACTGCTTTCCCTTTGCATGGAGAGGTAACCTGGCTGATCAGGAAGTGTCAGATTCTTAGAATCATAGAAGAGTTTGAATTGGAAGGGAGATCTGAAGGCCATCCAGTCCAACCTCCCTGCAATGAGCAGGGACATCTTCCACTAGACCAGGTTGCTCAGACCCATCCAGCCTGACCTTGAATGTTTCCAGGGATGGGGCATCCACTATCTCTCTTGGCAACCTGCTCCAGCATTTTACCACTCTCATTTTAAAATGCTTCTTCCTTATACATTATTTAATTTGACTCTTTTTTAGTTTAAAACTGTTATTCCTTGTTTTATAGCAATGAATTCCCAGGAGAAGAAACTACAATCTCCCATTGCTCAGGGTAAGTGAGGTATTGCAGCAACAAGACTTGCACTTTTGGCCAGCATCCAGGAGGAAGCTCTTCAGAAGCTATCAGCAGCAACCATTTGTTTCCTTGAGAAAATAAAAAGTTTATGTTGCAATCTCTAGGAAACCGCTGGAAATCATTGCCTATTGTATTTTACCAACAAATACAGCTCAGATAAGCAATAAACTGTTGTCTTTCACTAGTATTTCAAGATCTAGAACACAATCCTCTAGGGATACAGAAGAATTGACACATCCTTTTAACTATGTTCAAGTTTCTCATGATCATATCTTTCAAGAAGAAAAGTGCAAGTTGATGTAATGAGAAACAAAAATTATTGTGGTTTCACAATTAATCTCAAATGGCCCCAAGTATTAAAGAGTGCACTGGGTCACTTCTGCTTTTCCCAAAGGAATTATTCATGCACTTAGAGCTCATGCGTGATACTTCTCTCACTGATTTATAAAAGCTCACAAGCACTATGCTACAAATTGCTTTATTTGGCTTCTTTTCATCCAGGGAAGTGCAGAAAACAAGACAGACAATGTATCAGTAGAGCATGTAACTTTAGATAAAAAATAATTAAGCAACACATATGACACAGACAATGGTTGTAAAAATACGGAATACAGTGTTTTGATTGACCTAAGTTATTTTCAAATCTGAACTAAACTGCAGCTGCTGTGTTTAAAAATACTTCTGTAAATATATCTCAAAAGTTTTGTTCAAAACCTTCTTTTAAAAAGAAAAAATACCCCAAAACACCTTAAAAACCCCATGAACTCCCACTTTCTGTACAGAAAGGAAGCAAAGTATAAATCAAAACTACTAAAAAGCCCAACTTGAAATGATGCATTTATGGTATCCCAAATAAGTTTGGAAAAAAAAAAAAAAGACCAGTTGGTGTTTTAGTTGGATCAGATTTTTTTTAATTATAAAAAACGAAATCTACAAATAAATAATTCATGTTGCGCCTACAATAGTAGAGCAAATCTCACCCGTCACATCCTCAGTAACACAAGCAGACATACATACAAAACTTTTTACCAGACTCTGGAGAGGCCACCGCTCTAGAACAAACAAAATACTTGTTCGGAACACTGAGTCCTAAGTTTTAAATTTCCACTGCTAATTTTTCAGATTGACAGTTTTTACCCTTAGTAAACACAGGACATAAAAAGCACAGTCCAAAATGCTGTGCACTCTGGTAAGATGGAGTATTTCAGATATACAAACAAATGCTCATCAAAGCCAAAAGAAAAGAGAATGCTGTTGGTGATCCTGATACAGTGACAAACATTCAGACAGAAGGAAGACCGAGAAACACCTTAAACGTTAGCACTCATCAGCAGAACAAAAAAATCACTGGAGGACTCTCTGCAGTCCTCCCATCTGTCTATCCTGTCAGTAAAATGGGTCACTGTATTGGTTTTACATGGCCTGATTTTTGGTAGCAGGGGGGCCACAGAGGTGGCTTCTGTGAGAAGCTGCTGGAAGCTTCCTCCATGTCTGACAGAGCCAATCTCTGATGGCTCTGAAGATGGACATGCCGCTGGCCCAATTAGAGAAGTTGGTAATGCCTCTGTGATGGCATATTTAAGAAGAAAATCAAAACAGCGCATGGGAAGGTTTTTTTTTTCCAGGGGTGGTGAGGCGCTGCCGCTGGGGCACGCCAGTGCGGCCCATGGCGATGCGCTGCCGTGGCCATTTCAGTGCAGCCTGTGGCAAGCTTTGCCTGCCTGGCCGCCCTTAGCCAGCTGCGCCGTGGGCAGAAGGGCAGGGGCGGCCGCAGTGGCTTCTCCTTCCTGGTGCCCCACACAAAGAGAGGCATTAAATAGTGCCGGCGCCGCAGCAGCTGTGACCACCCACACAGTGGCGGTGGGGCCACATGGCCAGTGGCAAAAACATGGCGAGCAATTTCCGGATGTGGAATCTAGATGAAATCGACCTCTCAGCGCTGCGGGATGCTGCAAGAATCTTTGAATTAGTGGAACTTGATACCTATGGGCAGCAGTTTTTCTTCTAGACAGAGAAGAGGAGGAAGTGAGGACATGTAAGAAAGAACAACATGGCAGCACCAAGGTCAGTGGAGAAGGAGGGGGAGGAGGTGCTCCTCCCAAGAGTCAGAGCCAAAATTTGTCTGCAAACCATGGTGAGGACTATGGTGAGACAAACTGTCCCCCTGTAATCCGTGAAGTCCACAGGGGATGCAGAGATCCATAGCCCATAGGGCAAGTGCTCACGCTGGAGTGGGTGGATGCCAGAGGAAGCTGTGATCCAGTGGGAGACTCGAAGAGAGAGAGAGAGGGCCCCGGCTTCCAGAGATAGAGAAAGAGGGCCCTTGCTTCCAAACTAGAGCAGCCTATACTTAAAAGACTGCATCCCATGGATGAGTGACCCATGCCACAGCAGTTCTGGGAAAACTGTTTTGCCCATGGGAGGGACTCATGGCTTTCCTGGGTGCCTGGTGTTTGACCAGTGTCAAACCACGACAGCCACCAAGAAGGTACACCCGGAGGCAGGCTTGCTTTTAGCAATCTTCGCCCTGTAGGGTAGGCTCAGAGCCCTGTGAAGGTGCTCAGAGGCTGTCAAGGTTTAACCCCAGCCAGGAACTAAGCACCACTCAGCTGTTTGCACAGTCCCCCAGGAGGGAAGGGGAGAGTCAGAAAGGTAGCTTCATACTAGCTTCTATCAAGAAAGTTAACTCTGTCCCAATCAAAACAAGCACAGAGGCAGAGGGCACCTGGAGCCTTCAACCCCTCTCAAAGATGAGGGGCTCCGGGGCAATGCCCAGGACTGCACAGTCCTCCTGAGCAGCCTGCTGCTGCCCAGCAAGAGGGGGTCAAGCACCTGGAACTTTAAGCTTGGAAATGGCCAGATCATCAGGCTTGGGCTGGCAGTGATGAGCAGCTTGGGGTGGCGGGAGAGGAGCTCTAATCCAGCCTGGGACAGGAGTAGAATTAGGTCCCAGCTCCTAAGAAGAGTCTTTATCTGCTGCCAAAGGCATGACCAGTCAGTAAGCTCAGTCTCTATAAGACTGCCAGCTGATACCATTACAGCCACAGCAGTGACACAGGATAGGGAGCTCAGCGTGTGAGGTCCAGCCATGGAATAATGGCTTTTGGCCACCTAAGCGATTTATCTGTGTTTAAGAAGACATCCCAAAAATGGATGAAGACAGGGAAGACTATTCTGAACAGTGCATGATGAGCACAGAAACTATTGACAAAGCCCATGCCTTTTGGCCGCTCAGCAAGGAGTAGGATAGGGTATTAAGAGAAAGGAAAGGAAAGATGGAGAAGACAATGCTTCCACGACTGGCCTTTGTTACCATCTCCTCCTCACTTATATATTTAATCCCACCCCACACATTCCTAAAAAAATCCAAAAAACCCAGAAGAAAACACTCCAGGATGAGAAAGAAGTCAAATAAAGTAAATTACTTATATATTAAATAAATTACTTACAATTGTTCTTTCCAAACTCTGGCTGCTACTGCCTTTATTTAGTCACCAGCTTGGACACCTATTGCTCTTCCCCAATAATTTTGACAAATCCAGTGTGGTTTGAGTCCTGTGATTTTGAGTCCAGCAGGTGTTTCCAGACAGAGGAAAAAGGAGTTGGAATAGCTGGATAAGAGAAGAAAAACCAGATGACAGGAAGAGGGTGATGAACTCAGAGTCACTGCAAGTGAAATTGCAGACAGATGTTGGCAAAAATTAAATCCCTCTCTACTGCAAGGGCAATTAGGCACTGGAAGAGAATCCCCAGAGAGTCTGCAGAGCTTCTATACAGAGACTTTTTCAAAACTCAGTGGGAAGAAGACAAATACATTTTGCCCAGCAGCACTACCAAGAGTGGCATGAGCAAAGAAGGTTTTGCCTGGCAAAATCTCCTCTTCTGCACAGCAGCAGATCAAGTGCAGAGCAGACCCTCCAGTCCTACATTTTAAGACTAAAGGCCTAGGCCACATAACAAACAATGTGTTAGTCATTTCAATGATCAGCTCAGCTTCTAGACAGGGCAGTGTATACAATGTCTTTTCTTTTTTTGCTGTTTCTTTCCAGCCAGTCAAGTCATTATGTATAATGTTGGCTTCAAGCTGCTGGCTTCTAATGATCTGGTAGATGGATGGAAATCCTCAAGTATCCTAGAAAACACAAAAACAACCCCAGGAAAGGATGAGCCGTGACCACTGTGTTGCTGTCTCAGGTTTTGCTTAGCAGTCTGGCTGCTACTGGGACAGGAGGAAGCGAAACGCACAGCGGGGAAAGTGGGAAACAACAGTTACAAACCTGCCCTTTGGTGAACAACTTCCCTGCTTTTTTAATTCTGGAAATCACACACAACGCAGAATTCAGAATATGACAGTGGGATGAGGAATATACCAAACCCTGAAAGGATTTTTAAACTGTGAAAAGTAAACCAACTTTCCTCACTGGTAATAACACACCAATCATTAATTAACACACATATATTGAGCATATAAATAGTTTGATATTTCAGAATGTCATTCGGATGTTTGAAATCCAGTTTGTAACTCTACTTTTACATGGCTTTGAAGGCAACAATGAAATATATGGCATCTTTACTTTTCATGTAGAGGAGTATGAAAGAGGTTCCTTATCGAATAACCCTGCATACATACAAAGTATTTTGTAAAGTATTTTGGAATTGCATATATAAACAATTCTTACCAGGGAAGTGAATGAGAAATTGAAACAGCGAGGCAACTATTCAGATATCACAGGAATGCTATTTTTTCTCCCTTTCAGCTGCCAGCCATTTTATTTTCTGGTTATATATAAAGCCCTATTGTTGGAATGAAAAGGAGAAGGAAGGACCAGAAAATTACTTCATAATGAAATATGAGCACAAGTATGATGCACAAGATAGAAATTGTACTAGTCACATATACTAAAAGCCTCCCTGTTCACAAAGAAGGGGCTTTGTGTTTTAGTAGCATAGACTTCAATGCTGTCCCTTTAGTTGGGCAGGACAAACTCCAAGATGTTTCCTACACCACTACCTTCATCCTGTCAGTAGTAATTTGTAGGATTTGTAGTAGGATTTGTTTCATCCTTCCAGACAAAAACTCCAGCCATGGCCCAGGAGACCAGAATTCACCCACATGACCTTCCCCTCCTTCCTCCTCTAGGACTCCCTTTTCCTGCCTCTTCTAAATGGAAAACACGATAAGGAGCATGCTTTTCCCATCAAAACATGCTAGGGAAAACAAACAAATACCAGCCATCCCTGTGCTTCACAATGAAAACAGGTAGCCCCAAAGTGTGGAAAGCTTGGAAAGTGTGCCCATCCTCCCTTTATATATGATACAGACCAGAGGGTACTGCTGGGCATGTTTCTGCGAACAGAAAATTAAATGGAATAACTAGGGAACAGGAGCTGTTTGAAAATAGCATGTGATTAAACCCAGAAAAATCTTCACTTGAGCTGCAAAATATTTATGTCTGCAGGAAACCTGGTGGGTAGCTTGAGAGCAGAATTACCCTTTCACTGACATTTTTCTCATGAGGGTTGTTGTTTGGTTTTTTAATTCCTCCCCTCAGTAGCTCTGTTTAGGTCAGTTTGGCTATACTGTTTTTACACTGTGGCATTTTTGGATTTTGGGATATTTGTTTGGTTGTTTCGCTTGGGTTTAGGGTTTTTTTTTTTTTTTGTGTAGTATTAAGAAGGGTAAAGGAATGAGGCTGTTGTATATTCACTGCATATTTTTTGCTATTTTGCGGGAATTCAAAGTAGGACAAATATAATTTCCTACTCCCTTTAAAGCCACACTTGAGAGGAAATCAAGGCTACTCTAAAATGAGCCTTGCCAGCTGGGACGTGACTGCCAAAGACCCATTCCTCTGAGAACAGAGTGTGTTATGTTCATCTGCCTCATGAAAGAGGGAGTTATGTCCCGAGTTTATCATCTGAAAGTCTGGTATTTAGCAGTCTTATCTGGAAAAATTATTCTGAAAATTCTCCTAAATCTAAGCTGCTACTATATTTTTCTCAACTACTGAGTCTCTCGCTAATAAAGAAAACCAGATGTCAAAGCAAATCCACTGAAGAAACATGCCATGTTGTAAGATAAAATAAGAATTGTTGTAATTTTTAAGCTATAGCTTAGAAACAGAGCCTTCCCCAAACTGAATACAGACTAGAGAATACTGCTATAATGACTCTTCCAGAATTAATTACTATCTTTACTATAAATGAAGCAATGAAAAGTGTAACTAAGTACTTGTTCATATAAAGTTTCCCCAAACCTGGAATTTCCTGCATAACACTTATTTCCCAGCCTTCCAGGACATATTTGGCCACCAAAATTTGTGTTTCTCGTACCCACATATTACAGCTGATCAGCCAAGTTGCTATTTTACACTTACCAAACCTGATGCTATGCTATTTGTAGCAACTATCAAACTTCAAAAGGTAACAATCAGGGCATCTTAAATTCCTATTCAGGGTACTAAGTGATCTCCAGCTCACAACAAAGAGGTATTTTGAACCTGTTTTGTAGTACTCGTGTCACATATGAAGCACATTGAGGTTCAGCATTTCTCTGGAATACAGATAGCTGGTTGTGTTCAGACACAAACAGAATCATAGAATCATTAAGGTTGAAAAAGACCTCCAAGATCATCAAGTCCAACCCTTCACTGAACACCATGTTGACAAGTAAACCATAGCACTAAGTGGCAAAGACAATGCTGCTTACATCTGAGTCCCATAAAATCTCCACTTGAAGAAAACCTGAATGTTTTGATTTCCAGACAGGAAAAACACATTTCTATGCTGGTGCTTTCCGCAGAATGGAATTTTTGCCCTGCCCTAGTCTCTTCTTCTATGACTCTTCAAGTTTTCTTATTCCAGGTTAACCTATTCTGTTCAGCTTTCTTAACTATTCAATATCATATCCACCAGTTAGAAGCCTCATTTTTTTTCCCTCTTGTTATAAATTTTTTAAACACGAGCATATTATTTGACTATTTCTGAAGCTTTCCACATGGCAAAACCTGCACAATAAGCTACCCAAGAGAGATCAACATACCAAGTCTTAAAAACCAAACCAAACCCAAAATACCCATTCTGGCCTGTATATGCATTTGTGAAGTAGTCCTTCCACACAGGTTACCACAAGCCTCCGGAAAAACATATGCGCAGAACTTTATCCCCCTGCAGACTGCTACATCCTGAGAATTAACTATAAAGCTTTTTAACTGGCCAGGCTGAAATATGAGTATTCTGCAAGCCATGAAATAAGCAAGTGATGCTGTGGAAAGCATTCAAGTCAAGACATAAATGATAGGTAAGCCACAGGAATTTATTCAGGGTAATAGCCTCTATTTTGCTTCTACACAGGCACTTGGCTTCTTAACTGGACTGCTTTATCTTGATGTGGTCTACAGTTAAGCTCTATTAGTTGAGTAAGGAATGAAAGGATTTAACTTTTTATCAGATGAGCAGCACCAAGAAACTTGAGGGAGAAGTTACTCCTGGTGATTCTCTGCAGCCTGCTCATTGCACTTATATCGAGTGATAGGCACAGCTAGGTTTGCCTGCCTACCGATCCTTGGTAAAGGATGAGATGTGAGTTTTCCAAAGCTTGTGTGTCAGCTCTTGCCACAAAGCCTGCTCAGTTTGATTCCAAAAAAGTCACTTTTCCACAAATATTGTGAAGAGACTTCACTTGGGACATTTTCAGGGAGAACCAAAATGTATGTATGCTCTGTAACTGGTACACAAGGAAAATGCCTGAGGGATGGGACATCAACTTTCAGCCCCAGCTCTTGATCTGATTCCTAAGTATATACCATGAAGAGGAAGGAAACAACAAAAACAAAAGCAAAGCAAAACCTAACCTTATTCTCAGAAGCAAAAGCACTTTGAAGGAACTTTGTCAGAGAAGGGTCCCCAGCCACCCAGATGAAAAGCTACTGTTTTACTTTAAAAACGGAGTATCTTGATAAGACTGGAAAGGCTGTGCTTGTTATCTAGTGCAGAATGAAAAGAAGTATTGAAGCCCCAGACAGACCCTGGCATTCTCCAGCCAGTACTATTAGCTCTCTATTTGTGCTGTTACAAACAGCAAGTCCAAAACTGTGTATGTAGGTGCTGCTCCTTATTCCAACCAGTCTGAGGACAATAAAGGATAAAACCAAAAAACAGCTTTCTGAAAGATATTACTGCCTTTTGGGTGAATCAACTACAACCAATGCTTTAAAAAGCATTAACACATTTTACAGATGATCAAGGAAAAAATGAGTCACCACAAAACCAGACTAGGATCCAAAGCTAAGAAGTTTAGGGGAGTTCCTCATCACAATATTTACGGAGTGGTAACACACAGTAAATATAGTGTTAAAAATTACTGTAGCTCCACAGATATTCTTAGTATTCTGAGGATGGCCAGGAAAGTGACAGTGGAATTTTACACAAGATAAACGGCAAGTAACCCTTAACCACCAGCAGAAAAGAGCATCCTGGGAGAGAAAAAAAAAAAAAATCAGACAGTGACAGTGATTGAACAGCACCACCACTGAAGTTTTACAGCAAACTAATTAATGATGCCTTCAGGGAAACAGATGTAAATTAGGAAGACAGATTACACATTTCCCTAAGATCATCACTGCAGGAAGGAATATGATCAGCTGGTCAAAATTACTCTGGATGAAGTAATGCTGCCTTTGTTCAAAACCGACCCAGGTCAGTGCATTATGTTTTTGAAACTCAAGACCAAAGAGCAACTGAAAAGATACAGACTATGACTGATAAAAACTAGACTACATTAAAAGAACAGAGACTCAGACACTTACAAGCTCACTGCAGAAGTCACATCCTGGCATGAGTTAATCAAAACCCATGAAAAAAGGGAAGGGACACAAACAACTGATGTCATTCAAATCCTGCTTTTCTTGATAAACTTTAATCCAACGAAACACCCACTACTAAACACTGCTCATCTAATTTATGCCCTCTGCCCCAGTGAACAGGGATTTACGTTAAATCTTGACCTTGTGATACGTTGGCATACATGTGGGGCCAGGAACCTTGATGTCTTCCCAGGCAGCAGGACATGAGACCCCACTTCTCTTGGTGACACAGGGGGACTTCAAGCTTTGGGCCTTTAGCTAAGGAAAAAGAGGTACAGTGCTTTCAGTTGAAACTAATGCTTTTCTGTGTCTTATGCTTTCCTTACAAGGCAGGGGAGGGGGATCTGTTCAAAGTTTCCCAAATAACATGCAGGCTCTGTTGTTGTGCATCACAGCGGTGTCTCCGCAGCAGTAAATCATGTCTCACATGACCCATGTCATGGCACAAGGATACACGAAATGGTTTGGGGGTTCCAAGCCTGATACCTAGTGTGTGGCGTAGGGCATAAGAAACCTGCTGTCGCTGCCTGCTGGGGATGGCCTTGTTACAAACTGTCACTGGACCCACATAAAGGCATTGCCCAGGGAACTGCTAATATCCTCGGGCCAGAATCATGCTAGGACACATGTTAACATCCTCAGCCTGCTCTAAAAATGAACATCCTAGTCTTGTCAAGCAGGATTTCACTGAGTGACACTGCTCCAGTTTCGGACCCCGGTGCAGACACAGCATCCCAGTGTGGTTCCTCTCATCTGCCATGCACTGAAGGGGCTTCAAAACACTGCAAGGCAGCACCTGTGCTTTTTGGCACTCTCTTTTCCTGGTTAATCTCAGAACTGCTCTAGGGGTGATCCCAAACCTCTATCACATCACCTCCATCTCAAGGTCTCTCCTTCAAGGTATGCTTAGTACAAGCCCATTTTTATTTGGAATGGTTGTTCTAGAAAAAAGAAACATCTTTATTGTGAACATTTCATCTTTTTCTTCCGATCCTTTAAAAATCAGTATTTAAGAACAAACTCCTCGCACTTTAACTTCCGGGTTGGTCTGAAAATTCAAAAAGAAATTTTATCTTCTTAATTGTTTATAGGACCAATCCATTTTACAATTAAGACATTATATTTGGGATGTAAGAACTGTTAATTTCTCTTTCTTCTCAGTGAAGACTTTTGTGTCTCTGACAGTAGCAGATTCATTAGGTCAACCCCTCTTAATAGTAGATGCTGTAGGTCTAAGTTCACAATAGACAGGTGTGATACTCCTTGAAACATTTCTTTATTTTATATCACACTATCACCCTGAAGCACACATCTAAATAGTCAGGAACTGACTTAATATGTGCTGGTGTTTCTAAATGTATTAGTGGAATTTAAAGCCAGACATGACATTTGGACTTAGTTAAACAAGAGTGAAACTACCAACAACCATCAAATTTCTGTCATTTCTGAAGCTTATGGTGTGTCCCCCCCAATTTTTTTCTGTTCATTATGTTACTACTAATTAAGACTAGAAAGTTGAATTGATCCATGACCAGGTTATTACACATGCAGAGACATTACGCTGACTGCAACTTTTCCTTAATTCATCATTAGGAAACACACTCATGTGCCAAATTTGAGCGCACTTCTTCATCACATTACCCTGTTTGTCTTGAAAAATAAAAAGATGGTGCTGTGACCAGTAGAAAATGCTTCCCCTGAGAGGACATCACTCTGCCTGGGTGGGTTTCTCTCCAATGTTTCATTCATCTGCCAAAAATTATCTGAGCATACTAACTAAACTTTAAGGGCTTCCAGAAAAATGTGAAAGATAAGTGAATTACTTCTGCTGAGACTGCTACCTGAAAGCAAAACAAGAGCAGCATGTCCTGCTCTTCTTGGATCCTTCCCTCACAATTTTCAGCCTCAGATTGTCCCTTGCCAGTGGGAAACCAGCTCTTAAACTTACACTCAACTGAGGCAACCTCTAAAAACTGTAAACATATTACTATTATTATTTAATATTATTAATTTGTCCAATA
>VYZQ01061829.1:116286-128528 GCA_013400655.1 Mystacornis crossleyi | reverse complement strand
CTAAAAACTGTAAACATATTACTATATTTACTAAATAAATATTATTATTTAATATTATTAATTTGTCCAATATGGCACTCTCATAGCACCAGTGGTATCTCAACAAATTCTCATTCTTCTCTGCAGGTGATCAGGCCTTATTATGGGCCCTAGGAAAACCATGTATTTCCACATATCCACAACTCACCACTTCAACTCCTCCTGCGTATTATCTTCCTCCAGAACAGCATAATCAGAATCAGAACTATGATGACTACTAAAGTCACCACAATAATCACCAGCCAAAGCAATGATGATCCCTCTTCTGTGAAAACAAAACAACAAAAAACCCACAGCAAATTAATCTAGTTTATAGAGAAAAAAGCAAAACGAGCCAAGAGGATGTCTGATTATTGACAGTGGTTCCTCTGATATGGTTAAACGTATCGCTAAGATAAACGAAAGCAGCAATTGCTCAGCGAGGAGAGTAAACCTATATATCTTCAAAAACAAAACTACTTGCCCACAGAAAATGTGAAGAAAAGATGTGCTCATGGCAAAGAAAACTGCCATTTCCATACCTGATACTGTGGTTGGCATACACACAAGCAGAACTTCATACAAGCCTTAACACTTTTAGAAGAGCTTTTTTCTTCACCCAGATTTTTATTATTTTTACTTTTAAACACCACTGTTGAAAAGGTGACATTAATTTTAAGACAAGAAGATAGGCTATGTTTTGCTGCCTGCATATAGCTCTACCCAACAGCTGAGTGTAAATGTTCCTCCCTGGTTAGACATAAGCCACTTCATTTGACTACCATTAATCAAAATGCTAGTATAAAGGCTCATTTCAATGTTCCCTGACATTAGCTGGAAAACCCTATGACTTAAAATTTATTTGACTCAAGCCAAAACTGCTATGTCTTTTAACAAACATATGTTGAACTATTCATTAGAACTTCTCGTCCTCTAAAATATAAGATTGTTAAAGCAACAAGCTGTTAGCTGTTTTTTTACCCACTTAGCAAGAAATAACAATAGTCTCAGTTTTCTGCTTTCTGAGATACACATTTTCTTTTTAAAAGACCAAAACAGAAAAATATTGGAGACAAGACAAAAAGATTAATATGCTTTTTCAATTAATGTAATTCAGAATTAAGAACTAAATTGCTTTTGAATGTTTAGAGAGCAGATATTAAAAATCAGATCCTGCTCTTTACTACTATTCCTATAACAATCACTTGAGCCTGTAATTTCAGAATTCACCCACAGCTACAAGCTGCTTTTCCTGTCTTGCTAATTTACAAGTGGTCTTCAGTTTAAGGCTCTGGATTTAGAGACACAAGAATTTTAAATCACCCAAGTCAATGCTCCTATATGAACGAAGAATGGTACTTCAGCTTTTAATGTTTCTGTTCCTTAACTGAAGAAACAGGGTGAAAGTTTTTCCAGCAGACCAGAATGTTAGAAGAAGAAATAAATTAACACTAAAAGATATTCAGATGTTACATTAATGTATCTAAGATTTCTGTATAAACCAAATGTAAGTATCTTCAGCTGACTCCCTCCCTGTATGCCTGAAAGTACTATTCCTCCCCGACCATTATTGCAGTGGACATGTGCCCCAGCAAAAAAATCAGAGAAACTAGAACATAACATACAGGTTAAATACAATGAAACATGCAGTCAGTTGAACTGAAACATTTGATTCAGAGACAGTTTGTTATGAATTTCAAAACTTCCAAGTTCCTCAAGCAACCCATAGTTTCTACTCATCATTCTACTCATAGATATCAGCTGACATATTTATATTTATTTTTAGGCTGTTAAAAAAATTACGAAGGCCTACGTGGAAACCTAAGTTCAACTTGCTGCAAAATGCCTGCTGCCTCAAAACCCCATATCTCCCTAGCTGATTAGTGTGGCTTTTTTTCCCTCTTGGATAGGATTCCAGTATGTTATTACCTCAGACAACAATGAATGCAAATAGGATTTCCAGAGATATATACATCTCATTCCCTCCTGTTCCCGGAAGATTCCTATGCAAACATGCTACCGCAAAGTGTGGAGGCCAAGAGAATGGTAACAAGTGGTTCGTACTGCTTACCTTTTATTTTCACAGGCAATTCAATTTTTTCATTTGTGTTGTTTATACTACAGGTCAAATCCTGTGCACTGATGCTCTGAATGTTGTAGATTTCCAGTTCACTGGTGATGGACACAATCCCATTTTTGTGCTTGACCATCTTCTGTGTAGGAGTAGAATTGAACAGGTTGTTCCAGGTGATGGTGGGCTCTGGGAAGCCAGCAGCATTACAGATGACTATCAAATGACCTTCAGAAATGTTGTAATGGACAGATGCACTGAGACCTTCCAACATACAAATGAGACAAGTCATCACCACAGTGAGCACCTGGTCATAAGCAGTAGTAGCAGTCTAACCATTACAAATCATACCAAAGCTTACTGGATTCGCACTGACCCCAGTGGCAAGGAATGTAAGAAGAATTCCTCGGGTCAGGTCCCCTCCATCCCCCATATATAAGTTATATACCCCAAAGATTTCACTCAATCTGAAATCCAAGTATTAAAATAATCTGTTATGTAAAATCACTTCTTGGTCCTATATCCTAATTCCTTATCAATGGTCGGGTTTGGCAGAGCAGCTCAGAGCACTGGGGTTGTACCTTGCAGCAAAAGGAAACTGCAACAGGCAATGTTGGTTTGCCCAAGTTCCAGCTGGGACTGATCAAGGACTTACAAAGATCCCATTCCTTACTTTTCACCTGCTACTCAAGGAATAACAAACAAGAGCCAAAACTAACACAGTAGTCTTGAGTATGACCCACAGAGTTTTGCTCACGCAGTAGTGCTTTGTTTCTACATCATGTTTCACCAAGGGATGCTCCTATCACTGCAGTTCTCGAATCTGCTCAAGGAAATACTGTGGGTGAGAAAACACCTCTTATTTCACTAGAGACACATCCCTGCAGAGAACCTCACCAAAAACACTCAGGCAGGTATCTCCCGCGAAAGAGCCAAAAGGGTAAGCATTGAAGAGACACTTATAACATCCTGAATCATCCATTCTAGTGTCCCAAAAAGTTATGCTTGTCTTGTTGAGTTCCAAAGTTGTGAAATTAATTCTGTCTTCATAGGGCTTGTGAATCTTCAATCCGTTTGTTTTACTGTATGTAGCTATATTATCACGTAATTCTTCTGAGTCCTTTTGCCACGTCACTTGCAGAACATCCATGGGTTCTGTCAGGGCACAGCCCAGAGTCACACTGTCACCCATCCTCACTTTTGTGTGTTTAGCCTGTGGAACCACTACAATGACAGTAAACAGTTAATGAAATGGGCAGGTATCACACGTATTCAGAAGCCTAATGCTGATTCTAAGGCCTGGATTACTCACAGACGAAACTCCTTCAGTTACATATTGTTTCTATGGCTTTCCCCTACAAAAACATCCATCTCCTGCATAGTCCTAAAAATCAATGAAGTTATGTTGATTTACACTGGCTGAGGCTTTAGCTTTCTTTTAAGCTATTTAAGAGTAAAAAAGACTTACTTATTTCTGTACCCGTATCTGCATACTTCCCTCTTAAGTTTTACTAAATCAGCTCCTGGCTTTCTATTGCCAGCAAATACTCAATTTTTTGTTTCCTGAAAGCTAGAGGAAGATTGAATGCATAAGAGAAGTACACACCAAGCCATTATCAGAGAAGTAAACAGCAAAATGCCTTAAAAAGACTTTCTGAACTGTAGTTTCACAGTGCATTTGAGATGGAGGGAGGGAAGTTCTTTAGGGAATGCCCCACTCCTGGAAACTGTCAACTCAGGTTAACAATGGTGTCCAGTGTCGCTGCAGATATGGGATACTTCTTGTCCCTCCCATGTCTAAATGCTGCTCCAGGAGGTCTTGTGTCACAGCTATCAGCTCCATGTCTCTGTCTCAGCTATGTAGCGTGTCAAACAGCACCAGCAATCTGTATTTCACCTATTTTTGTCACTTACTCTGGTGAAGCCTCAGAAATCTGAAACCAGTTACCCAAACATTTTCAAGCAGATTTCAGGAAATTCAGCTTACCATTTGCCTTTCCAAGCCCAGAACATGCCAAACACAAAACCAGAACTCGTAAAGTCATTTTGGAAGAGAAAATCTGCTTCACCTGTAGAAAGACAAGGAGAGATGACAGATCATCCTCTGGTGATATTGTACGGGTGTAAAAATTAACAGTAGATTTCTTATGTGAAAAAGAATGTAGTTCTGGGGTCAGACAGCAAGATTTGACAAGTCTTACTGCCCTGTTTCCTACAAGTGAATTGTAGACCTGCCTGGAAATGAAGTTGGTGTTATATTCAAGTGGAAACATTATTTTGCAGAAAATACCTCTGTAACACACTCTGCCCACTGCTGAGTTTTTTTTGCCAATGCCTGCAAAACTAGCTGATGCATCTTGGGACCATCTTCTGTCAAGAATGTAAGGAAAGCCAAACCTTTTAAAGACGACATGCAAAAAATAAAAGAGAGAATCAACTGCAAAGCATTTTCAGTATTATACAGGTTAAAAAAAAAAAAGAGGGTTGGTAAATAAATAAATAAATAAGAGGAAGAAAAAAAGTATTTAAAACCACACTGTGCTAAAACAACTCCTGATATAACTTTCCAGTTACCAAGCACAGAGACCAAGTTATTATGTGTGGAATCAGGAAACAAGAACCCATCAGCAACGACCCCGGTGAAAAAAGTTTGTGTAGTCAGATATTCGAGCATGGTTATAAGAAATTCAGGTGGATATTCATACAAGCATGCAGAAATCAAGGGCCAGCATAGGAAGCAGAAACTATCAAGTTACAGAATTGTTTATAAAGCAGTGAAAAATGTGCCACACCTGCAGGCAAGCAGAGTTTTCAGTAACAACCCTCTGCCTCACAGCTTTAGTACCCGTTAAAACCCTTAATGCACCACCACACACGCCCGGGGTAGCTACAAGCATTCACACAATGAGGAACGAGGCTATACCGTGCAGCTACACACAGTAGCTATACCGGGCACAGAAAGAAAATAAAGTCCCTTTAGGTCACATCCTCAATTACGGGTACTGCAGGGTGGGGAAACAAAAAACCAAAACGAACAGAAAAAGAAGACGAAGAAGAAGGCGTTAAAGACTGGGGCAAGTAAAGCGCAAATCCTTTACCGCGTCTTTCCAAACTGCACCTCGGCGGACTCCTGAGCCACCGGCTGTGACCCTCCCTGGACAAACCGCTCCCCCGCCACTTTCTGGGAACCTCCTTTAATTTTAAGGAAACTGTCACTCCACTGGCGTCGCACCAGGGTTCCGAAGGCAGCTGCTGACTGAGCCCGGCATCCGGAGGACCCTCCGGCTAAGAAAAGGCGGAGGAAGCGGACGCGAGTGGCGGGCGGTGGCTCCAGCCTCCCGTGGCGCCGGCGGGTCCCGCTCCCGGCGGCGCTGTCAGGCTGACCCGCGCCCGGCACCCTCTGCCCACCTCCGCCCGAAACCCTCCTCAGACCTGGGAATGCGACCGGGGAAGGCGGCGAGAGGGGTGGTCGCTCATGGCCAAGTACATGGAAACAGGGGAAAAGATGGAGTGAGAGCCCTGGGGAGGCGGGAGCCCCCACGCCTCGCCCTCCCGCGTCACGGTCCGTCCCTTGTCCCAGACCCGGAGCTGGCAGTGTCCCAGCACTGTCCCAGTGGTACTCATCCAGCCGTAACCTTTCCCTCGAGGGTATTCAAAACAGCCCAGTAACAAATTATTTTGGGCTATATCGCTTATACAATTTCGCCGCTACCTTCCTGTAGGGTGGAGAGGAAGAGAAGCAGCAGAGGTTACGCTGGGCAATCTCGCTGCCATCTTCCCGTTGCTAGATTAGGATCTTCCACTGATAAATAGGGATAATCTATCAGGCCTTGTCACAGGCTTGACAGAAACAACTCATTTCCCAGTCTGATTAGTTAGAAACAGCATTCTTAGTGATCAGTACAGGACATTCAGTGTCTGCTCTTTCTTCAGATGCTTTCACACACATGCACATGTTCATACACTGTTCATACCAGTTGCAGTATTTATCTTGCCAGGCTGTAGAAGGTCTCCTGTTTTAAGCCATCATTGCTCACAGGAAAAAGCAAACAGCACAATTTCAACCCCTTGCCAAAGTTAATTGACAAAGATGCCCACATAAACTCAGAAACCCATTTAAGACACAGATGTGTGGGAATATGTGGAGCTATCTACTAAACTTTCTTAAGGAAGAAGGTGATATTTGTAGCTTTCCTGGGTCATCCCAGGCTCACCATGCGTTAACCTTGCCTGTTCTGCTGCTCTCAGTACCTCAGTGCACAAAGGAGTGCCTTTTGACTTGTAGAAACAGAAAGCTTCTGCTGCCTCCAGCAGATCAACCTAACTTGTTGCTGGGGTCTGGAGTTCAAGGCAACGTCTCTTCCAGATGGGTAGAGGTGTATTTGAAGACATCTTCCCCACTACCGTGCTTGATTTAGGGCAGCCTTTTTTCCTGCCAACTAACCTAAGCTCCTTGGCTTTTCAACAAAATTTTACCATACCTTTATTTCCACCTTTCTTTCTATCTCCTAGGACCAATCAATAGGTCTTAAATCACTTAAATTTCCCTCTGCCAGCGTTCCCCTTTTTGTTCTCTCTAAAACAAGCCAGCAACTAACCCCCGAGTTGTTTGAGACTGATGTACCTACACCCTTCACACTCCTTTTTTTAATGAGAAAAATGTGTTAGCAAGTTTTCTGTGCTCACCTGCCTTCACTACAGCTGAGGGGATTTTAGAGGGAACTCCAGAGAACTTCCCACTGCACAGCTTAAAATAAATTTATCCAGAAGTGCCCTGTGCCATCAAAGCAACGAAAGGAGGGAAATCCCAGCGAAATCTTCCTGCTCTTATTTCATGAAAATAAAGGGGACTTTTGGGGGATTTGAGTGATACATTGTAGTAACACACATCTACTGAGGTGGAAAATATCTGTATTTGGACAAATGTTATTACTTCTTCAGTGGGCTGGAGAAACCTAGAGAAGAAAATGTTGAAAGGGTCTGGAAAACAAGAGGGCTGCTTCTTTGGAAGAGAGGAAATAAATCAGAGCAGAGAGGGAAAGGCTGGTACTGAAGTACCATCAGGTACTGAAGGTAACCTCAGGGTAGACAGAGGCAAATGAAAAATACTCCAGACAAACCAGCAATGGAAGAAGATTCAAAATATTTTTTATTTAGAGGAGAAAAATCACAAAAATTCCCTTCTGCCCTATTCTGTGTTATGTCAACTGTTTCTTTTTACAGGAACCTGGCTCAGCTCAGCAATCTTTGCCAAGTTTTACAACATTCTTTGTACGTTACCTTCTCTGGAGCAGCCAAGGTGACCCAGACTCTCTAGGATGATAAAACCTTTGAAGTTAGTGAGAAAGAGAGTAAGTAGAGAGCTCTTGTCCTAAAATCCAGAGTGGTCTTTGTTCCTCTTTCTTTTACTTATTCAGCTGTAATACACCCTACATGATGGTGAAAGAAACAACCTAAAATTCCTTCTGTCTTGAATGAGGTCTATTCTATATTCTTTGCTCTGCCTTCTGGGTGGACACATTCCACTATTGATATATTTCTTCATTCTTCCCTTGATTTCTGGACTACTGACCTCTTATAAACAGAGCCATTTGAGCCACTAGCCAGTGAAACCTGTACAGGCTTAAGGCAAATGTATGATACACCTGATCCAAGTTACCATTATTTAACAGGGAAAAGGAAAAGTGACATGGATTCCAGTAAACCCAAACACAGTAAGTTTTACAGGAAGTAGTGCCTGCTGGTGGCTTAGAACATCTGCTCTTCTGATTCAACTCCCTTCTGGCTCTGCATACATCAATTAGCATATCCCCCTTAATCATCATGCTCAAGTAGTGCATCTTCAAGTCGTAAATGCTCAAATGGGTCCTACTAGAAGGTGTAGGCTAGTCCAGAGGATCTGCCACCAGCTGTCACTTGCTGGTGATTCAACCACATGATCACAGTCAAACCACATCTCTCTCTTAGGTTTACTTCTATAAAACAAGCAAATGTGAAATTGTTTAAAGTTTGAGATCCTGCCAATTCTCCAGAGCAAACTGCACAAGATTTCCCAGCAGAAAGTTAGCCATGTGGGTGGAGATAAAAATTCCTGGAGTCCCTATCAATGTCAATTTATCAGTGTATAAAAGGAGTCTGGATCGAGGAAGGGGAGCACAGGGGAGAACAACGGCATGGAGTGGGTGTGGAATATGACCATGGTAATGAAAGTTTTAGCCCGTAACAGGGAAGATAAGGGGGGCAGGGGGGCACACGGGTAGTACATGCCCCACTGCAGCAGGTGGCAGGAGCTGAGGAATCCATAACTGTTAAGGTGTCATATGTAGATTTGTTTTACAAACGCACGCGCACGCACACACATACATGAAGTGTAACTTGTTATTAAGGGGTCCTTAAGTGATTTTAGCTTTAGAGAAAGATCACGAAAAAACATGCTGCTGGGCTTGTAGTATAGGGGAACGATGTATAAAGTATGGTTTGTGGAAGAGAGGAGCTGAGAGGAGCCATGAGGGTCCATGAGAGGCCACAAGGGGACAAGAGGGGCTGACAGAGTAGATGAGGTTGCAACTGGGGACTTCCCTCCAGCTGCAGGCAAAAGAGGCATAAATGATCAAGTTGATGGAGGAGTAGAAGAAAAGATTTTGGGTTTGGAAACTGATGAAGGGTTTAGTCCCATAGCACGAACTTGTAGGGAAGACTCAGAGAAAGTTGTGAAGGTATATGATGATTGTATATGTTATTACTAGGGATTTGAGTAAGTTGTTAGAAGCAGCAAGAAACATGAACAATAATTAGGAATGAAAGCTGTGTTAGCAGAACAAAGCCCGGTAAGGGGGGTCATTGTAGGAGAGAGGCAGAGAAGGAATTACAGGCAGTTGTACAGAGGTCTGTGTGCTATTTGTTGTGAGAAGGGCCACTGGAAATGGGAATGTCTATGGGGAAAGGGACAAACTGAAGCTGCTGGACCCTGGACTTCACCCAAGGCTCCTGATCAGGCAGGAAGGCTCCAGATATTAGAAGAGGTGTGACAGGGACTGGATGTGCCATCCCCAGCTGAACTCTGGTTACATTAACACTAGGGAATCACAAATGGAATTTCTTAGTAGATACTGGAGTGGTGTATTTGGTTTTAAATAGGCCTAAAGGAAAATTTAGTGAGGAAACAATTCATGTTGGTGTGACAGAGCAAAAGGAAAATCAGCCTTTCTTTCAACATTAAAATTTGGAATTGGTAAATGGGTGTTAGCCTNGCAAAGCTATTATACAGCATCTACTTAATTATTTGCAAAAAGCCAATATTATAATATGCATTTATAACACCTATAAATTTCCTTATAAACCTGAATGTCCCATACCAATACTAGGAAGAGATGTATTGAGTAAATTAAAGGCACAAATTACATTTGAAAAAGAAAAAATCCAAGTTCCTGGCCGCAGGCTCCTCTGTTACAATGAGCTGGTTGGGTTTGTCCTGAGGCTGAGGGATTGGTGCAGCGCTGCAGAGGCCTGTGCCTGCTCAGGTGAACTGTTCTGTGGAAAGGCTTCACCTTGTAACTGGAAGGGTACTTGCAGTTCAGGAGATTTGCTGTTTCACATGGACAAAGGAGTGTGGGCCAGGAAAGAAAGGAGGCTATCTGTCAAACTCCTGAGCCTCTTCCTAAAAAAGAACTGAGCTTGAATGCAGGAAAGCCTTTCAGGAACTGAAGAATGCTCTGTTGACTGCTCCTGCACTGGGACTACTGGACTTAGGAAAACCTTTTGAACTATTTGTGCATGAAAAGTTCCATTTGGCATTGGGGATATTGACACGACAACTGGCATCCTAGAAGAGCAAAGGATGGTCAGCCTGCCTCAGGACAGTAGTGGCAGCAGTCCTCCAAATCCAGGAAGGAAAAAAATTAACCCTGGGGCAGCAATTGATGGGTTTTGTGCCCTGTACAGTTGTAGAGGTGTTGAAACAAAAAGAAGGACACTGGTTATCACCAAGAAGGATGTTAACATACCAGACAGTACTGCTGGAACAAGATGATGTGGAGTTAAAAGTAACTAACCCTCTTAATCCAGCATTGTTCTTAACAGCTGACCCATAATGAAAGGAATTGGCCCATGGTTATTTGCAGACCACTCAGCAGGTGTACTGTAGTTGAGATGACCTTGGAAGACATGGATTGGGAACTCTTCATGGATGGGAGCAGCTTTGTGAAAAATAGAATCCGAAAAGCCAAGTAACTCAGTGGTAACTCAGCATGAGGTAATAGAAGCCAAATCTATAACCCCCAACACACCGGCTCAGAAAGCAGAACTGATTACATTGACAAGACCATTGGAGCTCTCACAGAATAAGTTTGTAAATATATGGACGGACTTAAAATTTGCGTTTGGAGTGGTCTGTGTCCAATGGTTTCCGTGGAACCATTTGGAAAGAGAGGGCTGTTAACCTCTGAGGGATGCCCTGTGAAACAAGGACAAATAATAGCAGAGATTGTTAGAGGGGCTGCAGCTATCTTGAAAGGTAGCATTAATGCATTGTAAAGGTCACCAGTCTGGACAGACCCCAATAAATACTGGAAATTGCCTGGCTGACAAAGTGGCCAAGGAGGATGCTGGTGGGGACATCCTGTTGGTCTTACCTGAGAAATAACAGTATTTGGACAAGCTGGCTTCTGATTATCAGGCTAAAGATGAGCAACTGGCCAAATTGTTACATGCTGAAAAGAGTCCTGAAGGATGTGGATCACACCCAGCAAACAAGTAATAATTGCCCAACACCTTATGAGGAAAATCACAGGGGAAGAACCTATGGTAACTCACTGAGGAATAGAGTCTATGGTAGAAGCAATGAAGCCACAGGTTTCGAACATATGAATGAATGGTGTCATAAAAAGCATTGCTAAAAAGTGCCAAACACATAAAGAACAATGCACGTCAAATTAGAAAGCCTACAGCTGTGACTATTAAGAAGGGAAATTGTCCCGGAGACTATTGGCAAATAGGCCTTCCTGAACTGCCATGGCAAAAGGGCAGCAGGTATTTATTGGTACCTCTAGATACTTTTTCAGGATGGCCAGAAGTTTTTTCTTGTTGCACTAACAAAGCTGGTAAAGATTTTGGTGAAGAAAATTATCCTGAGGTTTGGAGTGTGAGTGGGAATGTCACCAGACAGAGGTTCACATCATTGCTGAAATAGCATAAAGCCCAGGTATAGTGTTAGGGGTGAAGTGAGACTTGCACAGTCCATGGAGACCTCAGACAAGTGGGGAAGAAGGAAGAAAGAACCAGAGTCTAACAGAATATATTAAATCTCATGGGAAGGTGTTAAGACACAGAGTCTCCAGGCAGATGCAGAAGGAAACTCCTTTATTGCAAAATCCAAGCCTTTTTATGTGGGGGCTGGTGGCCCATAATACAAGAGATAGAAATCCTCTCCAGTTTAGGGTAAACTAAAAAGACCTTTCCTAGGATGTTGTTTCATTATGCAAAACTTATCACTATTCTGCTTCCCCAGCTGGCCTCCCCGCCCCTTATACCTTATCTGTTCCTGCCCTAGAAAATTCTCCCTTCCCCACTCTCCCATTGGACCTTGTTCCCTGCCACTCACTCAGATTTTCCCATTGGCTCCCACACCCTAGTCCTGTGTACCGCCCCTGTCCCTGGTGCTTTCCCTGCTCCCATATATAATCTGGAGCTTTTCATTGTTCGGTGTCTTTGTCCCTGGCTCCCCTTCATGTGCGGGGCTGAAATAAATCTTTACCGTGGAATTCCACAGAAGGACCCTTCCTGCCTCTTTGCCGTCGATCTGTTGAAGAAGCTACACGTGCGTGTGTGTGTGTGTCTGGGTGAATGCAGGGGCTGCCAAGCGACTTTCTGTTGCAGTCAATTTGGGAGGTCTTAGCACTCCACCAGAACACCCCCTGGACTCGACATCTTTAAGCAATTAGGCCTTTATCAGTAACATTCCTTTAAAACACAACAAATATAATTCAACCAACCACCATAAACCACGATGTGAATGTGATGGTTATATAACTTGTTTTCTACCTCTATTCCAGCTGAGTCATTACCCAGAATCCTTTTCTACTTAGCCAAAGTAACAGGAGTGAGCCGTGACTTTACAAGGGTAACAAGGCCTTCATTTTGTAAGGTTTTACCTATC